>LPNX010842478.1:74656-130689 GCA_001517045.1 Pseudotsuga menziesii | reverse complement strand
GAATATATGAATATGCAATATGAAATTATATGAATATGTGAATATGAAATTATACAATTTACATACAATTATGAATACATATATATGAATTCATACATGCAGATACAATGTATATAAGTTTATCAATTAATTACAAAATTACAATTGCAAAATTATATTTACATTCTAAACAATTTAACACACACACACACACACACACACCCACACATATATATATTATGAACTAGATCACTATGAAATTGAATATATTATGCAATATGAAATTATATGAACTAGATCACTAAGAGAATGAAATTATATATATGAATATGAAATTGCATAACTTTTAAATTATACCAATATTGTTAGCAATGGCATTTGATTCTCCCATCACATGTTGATTTGCAACTTCTTTTCCTCGTACGATTGCTCTTTTTTTCCTTTTTCTTTCTCTATCTTTCTCTCTTATTTCTTCAGTGTTGCTTTGATTCTTAGAAGGTGGGTAACATTTTTTGGCCAAATTTGGTGATGAAAACCTGATTTTTTACTCATGTGCATAGAATCCCTCGAAACACATATATGCCATGTGAATTTCGACTTGTAGTAAAAAAATCAATGGCCCCAGGATGGTTACGAAGATGGAGAATGTGGAAGGTCACGATTGGAATATTAAACAACAAATCGAGTAACAATGAATTAACTTAGTTGTTTTGAAGAGGCACGATCGAAGAATGAAATGTCACAATGGTGAAGAGATGTGTCTGCAAGAAGAGAGGAGGTATTTATTGACATAATGATTGAAGGAAATAAATTGTCTCTGTGATTGCAAATGACAGAGTCCAAGAAGAGAATAACAGGCTGATAAAAATCACTCCAGGGCGGCAGGGTGGTGCTAGGGAAGACTATAAGTCTGCGAAGGGTGTTGTAGCATCCTTGTATGTTGTAGTAAACACAAAAGCAGGGCATTGGGGCATCCTTGTCTATTGTAGCAGGAAGAAACCCAGGGTGTTGGAGCATCCTTGTATGTTGTAGCAGGAAGAAACCCAGGGTGTTGTTGTATCCTTTGTGTAGAAGCAAATAAAGCAATTTTGTAGATTCATCTTATTAATGAGTTTGAATTGGTGGTTTTCTCTTTGAAGTTTCCATAATAAAATTTGTGTCTTAACCTATTTGATTCATTTTATTTTTTTATTTTAAAAAGAAAAAAGACAATACTAATTCATCCCCCCCCTCAGTATTGTGGGATAATCCAACGGATAGCTTTGCTAGCTTTGGATTTAAGAATGGCTACACCAAATTATTTTCATTATTGTTTGTACAGTGTTTTGAAGAATGGTCGAGTGGGAGACTATCAATGAGTTGGATGTCGAAGACCCAAAGGATATGATGGAATTTTCATCAGAATACTTGACATGGATAGATGTTTGAGGGGACCAAGTCACAGTTATTCCATATTGTCGAATTGAGGACTTTATAAGTGGGGAGAAATTGAGTGAAGGTGCACTTCCTCAATTTGTTGTTAAAACTAGAAAAAGTATAAAAGAGGAGGATATAAGAGAGGATAACTTTGGAACATATCTAGAGTATGCTGTGTGAGTCTCTATACATTTTTTCCTATATGTGTATAAGATTTTGATTTAAAGTTCAATATGTCAAATATGCATAAATATTTTATCTAATTTGTTGTAAATTCTTCATGTATAGTTATTTTTGTGCATATGGTCCGTAATCCACAAAAACCATTTCTATGAGGATTGTAGAACAACCAAATAAAAAATGTCTTCCACGTGAAAGTATTAAATTTGGTTGCGAATGCCACTTCATTGTGCGACGAATTTATCTTAGAACAAATGACATTGTTATAATATATACCGCATGTAGGCATGTTGATAAACACAATGTTGTCTGTCATGGAAATGATGCAGTAGGCATGCCTCAAAAATTCAATTATGCAACACATTTAACTGAGGATATACGAGCTAGTGTCCAAGATTTGATTCAAAAGGGTTGTAATGTTTAAATGATATGGGACCAGGTCATATCTGATGTGAAGCACAGGTCTAGTGAGTTGCTCACATGGGTGTCTCGAGATGCATTTATGACAAGACAAGATATCTTAAACATTTACAATGATACGAAAAAGCAAGAATATGTGAAGGATGAAAGTGAACCAAAGAGTGTGGAATGTTGCTTCAATGAGTGCCCCAGAAGCTTTTGCCCCTTTGTCTCTGGCACAAAAGTGGCTGCTTGCGCTTCTAATTCTGAGCTCAACATTTTTAAAATTTTCTTCATCTTCGATGACCTTTCCAGGGCATGGAGAGTAGAAGAAGGTTGAGATTTTGTAGGACACTCAAAAACACATTTACCTTTGCTCTTTGAGTGATCAACAGAAGTGGAAGAAGAGGTAGCTAATGACTCCTTTTCTTCTTTGTATGTTGCTTGGTTTTGGACATTTTCTTCCACTGTCAATTTGAGATTCTTGTAGTGTAGAACTTTTTTTTTAAGCTCCTTTTAATACTTAAAGATGAAGCTTTTCTCTTGTGGTGTAGGTATTTTTCTCACCACCTCTGAAAGATCATTAACACCTCTATAAATTGAGTCATCAAGATTTTCCTGATGGACATAGGCAATCTTCATGTGCTTCTGAACAAAGTGGTTGGCCAAGAATGCCTTAGGATCATGCATCCAGTTTGGTGCCTCCCCTAAGTTCATTATAGTAATTTCCTTTCCTAGAATGGCAGTATGTGTGGATTTTTCAAAGTCAGTAATCCCAAATTTAGGGGAAACTTGGGTCAACACTTCCTCTTTGTTGCTATGAGATTTGGGAAGACTCCATCAGTCACAGTCTAGAAATATATCTCCTCGAGTACCATCCCGTCTGGAACTATCCTGGGCACTAGATGAACAGTGTTGCCGCCCCAAAATTTGATGTAGGAGAAATACTCACCCACGTACCAATCTCCCATCGTGGACACTAGTGCCCTTTCCATGTCAGAGAAGGTAAGGGAATACCCTTTGAATATTTTTTGATAAATTGACCCAATGAAGTGGTCACGGATGTTATAAATACGAGGAACAAATTTTTCCTTCCATAGTGTTGAGCAGTATATGTGGACTGGTGGTGAATTCCTCATCCAGTTCCATCCCATGGCCAGGAATGAAGATGTAGCACAAAAAACATCCATTACATAACCTGGCGGTAGAAAGCAGGCTTCCTGGATGCCCAGTTATTCTGATACTTGTCAATAGCTTCCTTCAAACAAACTGAGAGGATTTGGTCCCAGTTGAAATATTCACGTGTATTTAAGACATGAAGAGAGAGGGCCGCTCATTCCACTTTGAAAACAGTACAATTGGGTAACCCATACAACCCGTAGAGCATTGCCACCAATAAAGAGAATGGATACCTAAACCAATAGATGGGATAGTATTTTCCAGGCCCGGGGATGAACTCTTTAGGGTTGTCCATCCATGATTTTAACATTTCTTCAAAATTAAACTGGGCCATGGAAGCTTCCAGAAATTGAGAACTTAGCAATTGTTGTGGTGGGTTAAGTGCTTATGCTCTAGAAAATACATCAGGGAAGCAAGATGTTAGTTGGGTCTATGTGTGGTCCTCAAAATATCATTCTTTGGGGTTTGCATGGTCAAGTGCCCACTTGACTGGGTCTGTGTAAGGCATGAATGGAGGTATGGATGTGATAAAGAGAAGCTGGAATTTATTAATATTGTTGAAAAATGATTGGTCATGATTAATGGTGAAATAATCGTCATTATTGAAAATGGAATAGATTCGAGACCAGTCTAGGTAGTAGGTTTCTGACACCCGTCCACTAGTGTCAAAGAAGATGCCAACATTTGGGTCCTTACTCTTCTTTTCATTCAAAGCGGTCTTAGACCTTGTACTTCTTGTCATATTTGCAGGTGGGGAGGTAAATTCTGGTACCAATTTAGCAACCATAATTAATACTAGCCCTAGATAAAAATAACAGAATTTAATTGCTGAGAACTAAGAAATTAAAGAAAATTATGCGTAAATAGCTTGGAAACAAGAGGATTCATGGGCTTGGTGAGAAAATCACAATAAAAATATTAGTGCAGGTAAAAATTGCAAGTTGAAATGGTGAGCAGATCATAACATTCAAATTATTTAAATTAGACAAGTCCAACGGCGAAATAGATCTACACCAAGTTCTCAATTATATTTTTCACAATGACCTTCCACAATTGGAAACTCCTTTCTTTCGCAATTGTGAATTGTAGGTTGCGGCTCTGTATTTCGATTTTTCTCGAAATTGCTTCTGCAATTCGTCTTCTGCACGACTCCTTCTACACTCTATGGATTACCGATGTGCCTCCCAACTTTTTTGAAATGGACTTCAGCAACTCTTGTAAAGCGTCGATCACTTTGCGGAATCCTCTTCGTTCGTTGATCAACTATCAAAAATGGAACTTTACTTTGGTGTTCTGGAATGTTATCTTCCACGCACATTTAATTTTCATATTATTTCCATTTCGTTAATCTATTTTCTTCATACGATCTTAGCCGTCCAACCTATGCTAAATAAGCAACTTCACTTTGGCGCTCCAGAATGTTATCTTCCATGGACATTTACTTTGCAAATTATTTCCCTATCATTGATTTATTTTATTGATATGATATTATTCCTCCAACTTTTGCTAAATAATTTGATTAAAACTCCATGACTCTGCATTGATTGATCAGAGGATTGATTAATCAAGCTCAATCGGACTTCGTCTGACTTGATCCCCTCGCTGGATCTACAAATCATCTTTGTGGATTCATTTGTTAGCACAAGTTCTAGTTAGCAGTTGGAAAGGGAGGAGGTCGGTGAAGATGTAAGGTAAGGGCTAAAAGGTTTCATCATATTACTTAAAGGTATGTGGAGGGGGCTTTAAAATTTTGGAAGGGGATTATTCCTACGCTTGGAAATCATGTATGTGAAGAAAAATATTATGTTTAACCTTAGGAATAAGTTTCATATAAAAGGTGCTCCCCTATGTTATATCATGGCAAGATGTGACGGTGTAGATATGTAGAGAAGAAGATCAACAGTTATGGACGAATTCGCTTAAAACAGCTACAAGGAAGGAATAAAGCTGATCACCAGCGGAATGGGTTAAAAGGAAGCATAGAGCAATGATTCGATGAAATGGGGAAAGCAAATCTATGGCGAGGAGAGATTCCGCTGATGGGACATGCAAGGAGGGATTAATTTTTCCAATCAGTGGAAAAATTTATATCCGACACAAATCAACAACAGACATCTTGCTGGAGAAATGATCTATGGTTGATATTGATTTTGCTGGGTGAACATGCGTGGAAGTAAAAAAATTTCAAACCAGCGGAAAGTGGTACGAGGTGCATGTTTAATGGTCATGATGGAAGCTGGATCTAGATCAAGGGCTCATATTCATTCCGTTGGTAGAAGGTGCATGGGTGAAAACGATTTGTGAGCCAGCAGAATTGGTAAAGGGTCTCGCATAATCAATGGGGTACATTTAATAATATTGATATCTACGGCCTAGGATGATTCCACTAAATCAACATGCATGAGAAGAATCGAAGGGAGCCTCTGTGGAATCGACTAAAGGGGATCAAAGATGAAGGGTTGAGATCTAGGGAGGTTTAGATCTATGCCTGAAAATCACTCTACTGGGAGAATATGTGCACCCTTTATGAAGCCGAAGTTGAGCAGAATATTAAATGGTAGAATTGATCGATGGTGGGGATTTACAAAATATTAGATCAATGTTTGAAAAAGAACTCACTAAAGAAAGATGCAAGTCAATTATGATGTAATCAGGTGATGTTAAAACAAGGAAAAGATCTATGGTGGTGAGTAAATCAAATGTAGATCTAGGATTGAGATCATTTCCTCTATAGGAAGTTACTGGAGAGATAAGGATGGGAGATATAGCGAGAGTGAGAAGTACATGGGTAAATGGTGATCAAGATCAATGGCTCAGAATGAAAGGCACTAAATCCATGGACATGAAGGGATATGACTAAGTAAGATGCATGGCCAAAAGAGAATAAAATAATATAAAATAAGTAAAAGATATACGTGGCAAGTAAATAAGATGTAGATCTAGGATTGAGATCAATTCCACTATAGGAAGTTACTGGAGAGATAAGGATGGGAGATATAGCAAGAGTGAGAAGTACATGGGTATATGGTGATCAAAATAAATGCCTCAGAATGAAAGGCGCTAAATCCACGAACATGAAGGGATATGAATGAGTAAGATGCATGACCAAAAGAGAATAAAATAATATAAAAGAAAAAGCATGTGCATTGGGACTATTTGTTTGTATTTGCATTGGAAATCAAGAGCTCCTGATTGCATGAAAGAAGCCAACTCAAATGAATATCCTGACCACTTTTCAAGTGACTAGGTAGGCCGTTTTTCATCTTATCCAAAGCTATTTAAACATGGAAATTATAGAAGGAATGGAGGCTCGGGTATTGGAGTATCAGAAAATAAAGGAGGTCTTTGAAGATAAGAATTGGAAGGTTTTTGATACTATTTTTTCCATTAGTTCAATAGACCTAGTGAAAAAGAAGTTAAAATTCCTCAAAGAATAGGGAACATATGTCCATGGAGTTTTGCATTCTTATTTTCAGTTTTTCAATACTTAAAAAACCCTAAATTTCCCATAATTTATTGACCAGTGTGCCTGCAATTATTCCTCTTCCGAGAGGGTGATTGTGGACATGGATAAGTCTAAAATCCTCAGTCCTGTCATTCCATTAGTGGTCCGAGACACATTTTCTATTCCTTCCACTTTCACCTAGTTGTATGAAGAATTCAGTGAAGAAATCCTAATTCAAGTATTCAGAGAGGCTACTGTAGAAAAAAGCCAAGATTTATTTAATACTTGTTTCAAACCAGATATCTCCTTGCATAACCAAGCCTTTCCTATTGATACAAGTCTGTTTACTGATGAAACTCAGTCTGTAATTTCCATCATGAGTTAGTTTCTAGGTTTAGACACTGATAGGTATTTTATAGAGTCCCTGATGAGTTTGTTGTTTAGAGTAAGTACTGGTCAGTCAGGTCAGTCCTGTTGCATTAAATTTGATGAAATTTCACACTACTCATTTTTTCAGATTTCAATCCTATTTGGTTAGATGTTCTTATTATTTAATGCTAAGAACCTACAAGTCCTAGAGTTGGTTCTCACTGATGAAATGAGTAGAAAATTTGGCAAGTTAGTATGAACTTTTTGATGTCTAAAGTGTACAAGTTGTTTTTCCAGCAGAAGTTTCCCAGGGTATTACCTCTTATGAAGGAAATGCTACATTTTTCACTTCAGAAAAGAATTGTAGACCGGTTTTTAATGGAAGAGGACATTCTAATTATAGTATATGGATTTTTTCATCCACCATATGTTTTACCAGCTTTCTTAAATCCCAAGTTATTTTCCTTATATCTGATTAGGTAGAAGCTCATTCTTGAGAATGAGCACTTTATAAATTTCAAGAAATCATCTGAGATCAAATTTACATAGGTAGTTGTCCCATTTATAATAAAAAGCAAGGCCAATTTTCTTGTGGTGGAGAATTTGCTGAAGGAAATGAGATTCAAACTGTTGCAGCTATTAATTATGATCCCTACCATGTTATATCAATAAGAAGACAGGTAAATAAAAGCAAACCCTTTGAACATCATGAAGTTGTAGGTATGGTCAAGAGTGCCAATTTGATGTATTATCCTCATGAGACACAAAGAGACGAGGATATGCAACAAGATTCCACTTCTCCATTGAAGGATGCTAGCTCTATAGAACCAGACCCCTCGACTATTGTTCCAACAGCTAAGAATATTACACCTATTGCAAGTCACTCTGAGAGGACCAATGAAAGAGACTTATATGATGCTATGGATATAAAAGAAGAAGACACTGTTAAGACTCCAAAGAAGCAGAATATTGAAGAGACCTGAAAGATAGTACAGGTAGCATATGTCAAAGGAAAAAAAAAGAAAAAGAAATTCAAAGGACCAACATTTTTATCAAGGTGTATGGCTTCTCGGAGACATCTAAGGACTATACTTCTTAGTTCAAGACCAGAGCTGAGCTATTTGACAAATACAGGGAAGATAAGGAAGTATCAATAGATATATCCCTCAAGTTGTATGCAGATGTTAGGAAAATCTCAAGCAAGGATGTGGCTTTAGTCACTATCAGAGATCATGTCCAAAACACTCTGAACTTAGCTATAGACATCAAAAAGAAATTTGTTGAGATGATGATGAATCTAGAGAACATTCCCATACTTGATATGGTTCATCTTCACAAAAAAACTGGAGAGGTAATTTATAGTGACCTACCAAAGGCCACTTTGAAGGTGTCTAGACTACAATCTTCCAAGAATAAATTTGAAAACTAACTGAGACAAAAGAGGTGTGAAAATAAAGCTCATAAGTAGCAAATAAAGAAGCTTCAAGGTGACTTACTAACTGTTGATAATGAAGCTAAGAAGAGAGAAGCTACTCATAAGCTGCTAAATGAAAAAGAGAACATTATTGAACTCCTCAAAAAGAAATTGAAGATTCCAGCTACCCAGCTCATACAAGCTATAGAGATTATAGATCCGGAGAAAGAGAAGGAGACACTAAATGATGAATTGAATGATCGTAAAGAAAAGCCCTTAAAGTTTGTTGAAGAAAAGAAACAATGGGAAAAAGACATGAGTCTTTTGGTTGAAAATGATAAGGCTTTAATTCAAAAGCAGGAAGAATTGGAAAATGAATTGAATGAAAAACCAAAAGAACTTGAAATGTAGATTGTTTCACCCTCTACACAAGTTAATACAGACTCTATTTTACAAGTTATTTCTTAGGTTATCCTGAGAGATTTGGACATAGTTGGTTTAAAAAACCAAAATAAGAATTTAGAGAATTTGGCCTTGAAGAGGGAAGAAGAGAGAAAGACGTGGGAAAACAAATGTAAATATTTGTGAGATAAAAATGACAAGATTATGAAACAAGTGACAGGATATCCTGTAGAGGGAGACAATCACATCATTTGGGATGTACTTATAGCTGAAGCAGCCTTAATTAGACTATATTTTGGACAAGCAAATTGTAATGCAAGATGCTAGGTAAAGTGTAACAACAATAAAAGAAATATTGAATAAGAAGCCTATAGGAACTGATAATTGAACACAATTTATTTTCTAAATGTCCTCATAGAAGATGAACTGAAAACAACAAACATCAAGGACAAAATTTCCATCATCACTTGGGCGAGGAATGTTGTGAGTAAACACCAACATTTGGACACTGTGGAAGTAAAGATTGACATTATGAACCATCAAATAAATTTGTTTATTGAGTCATTTTCGTCATTATGTAAAAAAGGTTTACCTTTCTTTTGGGAGAACAAAAATAATATCATGATTGGTTGGTCGAATGCAGATTAGACCATAGAAAATTTGAAGATATGCAGTAGTCATTGGCTGGAAAGACAATAGTTGATAAGATATAAAATGATTTTGAAATACTATTTTCCTTCAGAGCCAGGTGTGCACAATTTCCATAGTTTTCATATAGAGACCACGTGGACATGAGAGCGCTGGTAAAGGAAATGGCTATCTTGGACCTGCCATATCCTGATCAATGGAAATTAGTTGAAAATATGGTAGATCCAAGTACAAATTGCATGATTGAAGACCTGCCGAAGACTATTTTTGAAGATTAGTTAACTAGGATTTTTGTTTATTTTCAAGAGCATTTATTAGTTAGGAGATATAAATGACAGATGTAAAAAGGAAGTTATTGCTTATTTGTAGAAGTTAGTTATTCAACTCATGGAGCGATTTTGTATAAGAACAAGTTTTTGTAATGAAGAAAGGGTTGGAACCCGTGATATTTTGGCATTGTAACTTTTACTCCAGAGATTAATAAAATTACAGAGCTGAAGCTGGCCGTTTTCATAGATTCATGTGTTGTCTTTGTTACATTATATACTTTACTTTCTCACGTGCAAGTTATTCATGTTATTTACTTTCATAATGTTTTCCATTTCATGTTTGAATGAGTCTACAATAGCACATAATTCATAATCATGTGCTCTTTCTATTACCTTCAAACATTCACAAACATGTCCATCTAAAGTTAATGTTAGATTCATCCCAGTTAGATGCCCACATTAATGGACTGTTTCTAATTTCTTCCATAATCACCAGAAAAAAAAATCATTTTGACTGTAACGATATTGCTACCTTGCCTTTGCCAAAGTTTCCCATGCAACAACACTGTTAATGATATTGCTCCACATTATGACTCCATGCATAATTTACATCTGTTTCAACCACCAATAATATTAACTTTATCATGTCTTTACATATATCTAGCCTGAGAGAAATACATTGAGAGATCCCTCTTTGGAGAGAAATCAGCTAGCTTTATTTCCTAAATCTTGGTTTTGTGGTTACCTTTTCACAACCAGTGGTAAAATCTGAGTGCTAACACAGGTATTCAAACTATCAAATTATTCATGATTTATACACACAAGGAGTTAATTATCCATTTACACGGAGATATGCATAAATAGTATTTCTCAATCCAAACATAGTGATGTTAGATTGCAACACTGACTTCATGATAGCACCTCATGTGTCTTTCTAGCCTTATCACACATGCCACATCATTAAGCATGTCATGTCATCAATTCCTTTTTTATTCCTTTGTCTTATAATGAGTTTTCCTTGCCATCATGTCTTTGGTTATTCCTTTATCACTATTGAACTCCTTTGACATCAATGACAATTCCATCCAACAGCTTGGCCATGTGGATCTAGGCCATCATTTCATCCCTTGGATTTCCATGATGGCCTCTAGAATTCTCCTTATTTGCCGAAAATTAATGAGCATGTGGCAAAGCAATGATTGTTGTCGCAAGCTCATTTCCCTCATTGCTATTGACCTTTAGATCTCAAGATGCTAAAATCTAATGATTATTGGTCACCATTTTATTTCTCTTCATAGTGAAGCAGGTGAAATTCAAATCAAGTTTAATCGACCAACATTATCCATGATCATTTTGAGCATGCTCACCTGTAATCTGGTCCTGTCCCAATGTCTTTTTCCATTCATTCTCCATCGTGCAATCTGTGTGATGGATTACGCCACAATTCTGGTATACTCACCTCAAGAAGGATTTAATAGGAGATGGGCCGATAGCTAGAAATGTTTGCAATTCGGATTTCAGTGAAGTTTGTTTGTTGCAAAAAGGAAGTTTGTCTATTGTTCACTTGATTAGAAACTTTTCTGTCTTCATGGAATTCACCTCCAAGTCGACCACTTATTATAATCCTTCACTGTTGTTCACAGTGGAGGTTAGGGGAATTCGTAGGAACTTGAGATTGCATAAGAGATACCTATAAAATATGTATGTAGAGGCGAGAAGGCGGCTGGAAATCATGGACAGAGATATAACTTGTCTTCAAGAGGAATTTGTGGAATCCTTGTTTCTACCTGAACGTGCAATGACAATGATGTTGGAAAAACTGGATATCCACTTAGAAAAGTTGGAAATGCAAGTATCAAGGATTGCAATGGAAAGGTTCAAGCATTACAATACCAGGGTCGTCAACTCAAAACTGTGGTTGTAGTAAGGATTTGTGAAACTAAATGGTTTTTCCTGGTTTCATTTAGAGGAAGACTTTATTTTTTGAAACTATGAGCATGTTTTCCCTCTTTACAGAGGGATTATGTTAGTTTATGTTTTTCTATATCGTTTCATATAAAGGCATACTTTATTTTTTGAAACTACGAGTCTGTTTTCCCTTTGTAGGGAGGGATTATGTTACTTTTGTTTTTGTAAATCGTTTCATTTGGAAGGAAATAGAAGGTAATATATATATATAGGAGATTCTAAGTGGTTGATGAGCTAATATATTAGACTCCTAAATAAAATTTCATATGTGAATTAACTACCTATGCTATAGTGAATGGATTATGCCATTTATATTTAGTTGACATAATTATGGAGATGTGTTGCAAGACAGATTGTCATTCACTATATTATATTTTTTCAAAGCTTGAATGAATATATATTATGTTGTATAGAGGAAAATTTTATTTAAATTTGATCCGAAAAGAATGAAAGTTTGAGTCCTATTGACTACTATAAATTTAAACACTATCATAGTAAGCAAGGAGAAAAGGATTTCCTTGTCGAAAATGTTCTTACATAGTTGAATTTTAATAATTTGCATACCATTGCAATTGATGAAATGTAGGTTTGAATTTTAATTTCCATTTGTATGAAGTTTATATTTGAGGCATTAGTAATGTGTGAAAGCCACTAGATACATATGGAAGAATCGTGGAGGTTCCACCCGAAACACTTAACTTAAATGTAATTATAGTTATAAAAAACCCACCATACGTTAATAAAGTAGTGAAACATAAATTAATAAAACATAAATAAATTCTAGAGGAATATAGAATACCATAATGTCTCGTAGATTTGTAGCAATCTTGAACATGTTTGTAATATGTATTGTAATATCCATAATATAAGAATACCCGAGGCTTTGTTGTTTGTTGGTTTTCCTATATCGGGTTTCTAAGATAAATTTGTGTCCAATATGTTTCTTTGTTGTAGATGTATTCATTATTACATTAGCTAAATAAACATACTAGTGTGTTTTATTTTCATGATTAAATCACTAAAAGGATAAAACTTGTTGGTCATATAGTCGAGCATTTTTTCATTATAGTTGTAAATTTTTTATTCGTTTTATAAGGTTTCAATTGGAATATCCAATATGGTTTAGTAACCATATTGGTATCAAAGTGGCTTTATTTAGGAGCATTGCTAGCAGCAATAGATCCCATTTTAGCAGTTAAAATGGGATCCCTATTCATTCATTAGGTTAGCCTTGAGGGCGATGCTTTTGTTTATGGGGTTTTCTTCATCCTCACTCTAAGTACTATGTTTTGGTTTTAATAAATTTGCATCAAAACCTTGTTATTTTGGTTTTATGGATTACAGAAGTCCCATTTTTCTTTGTTACTTTTTCCTTTCTGCAACCTGCAAATGTAGATTGCAGAAGTCCTTTTTTCTAGTTTTTTCAAAAATGTTTTCTTGCAATCCGCAACCCACAAATGTGGATTGCAGATATTGAAATTTTCTTTGTTTTATTGATGTTTTCTTTCCACAACCTGCAACCCACAAATGCAGATTGCGGATGATGAAAAATCCTCTTGTGAATAAAATATTACTTTTCAGTTATGTTTTCTGCATCCCGCAATGTGGATTGTGTAAAGCGGAAAGTCTTTCCATGAATAATTTTTCATTTTCGGTTCTTCATTTCTGTAACCTGCAATGCGAATTGCGGAAATCAGAAACTCGATAAAAATAAAATTGCAAGATTGTCTTCCCCTAACCTGCAACCCACAAGTTGAAGATTTTTGTGTATTGCAGATTGCAGAAGTTAACAAATTTATTTATGATTACAAATATCATTCTACAACCCACAATCTGCATCGCGGATTACGGATTGCAGAAATCAAGATCAAAAGAATTTGTATTGATTGCTAACTTTTGTATTGATGTTTCATTACAACGTTAATGTGTTGAATATATTCCATTTGAATCTTAATATGTTAATGTGTTCATATGTCATTACTTGCAATTATTGAACAGTTACTTATGACCATTACTGATTTTTGAATTGGTATTATTTGATAGAACAGTTATACACATATAATACTTTGGATTAAGCCATACAATTTTCATTGTTTCAGTTTCATTCAAGGTTGACAAAAGGAAACATGCTCGATCTATATTTGTATATGTTGGGTTATTATTTCTTTGTCATAAAACATACATAATAATTCTTCTACTTAAAATTATTCACATAATGAAGGTTATTTTTTCAATAATTAGAAGTTCATTTCAGTGTGCATAATGTATGAGAGGAGAGGAAAATAGATTTTTCTATAATGAAGCTATAAATACATGCATAGACTTGGTGGGAAGGACACACCAATGAACTTAGGCTAAGGGGAGTCCCATCAGTAACTAAATGGGTGCCATTAAAATATCTCCTCAAATACCAATTTTACTCTATTGGTGGATATGAATATATACCAGTTTTACTCTATTGGTGGATATGTGGGTCAATCTACCAAACGATTTTTGAGGGGGATTCCCCACCTTTTCAGATAGAGCCAAGAAAATAATATCTAAGATAAAGAAGAAAGAAATCACATCCCTGATTTGTAAACTAGAGTTGCATTTGGATCATTCCCAATATCGGGACATTCTGGATTTGATGGATGCATTTTCCAAGTGGTGGTCCACCCTTGGTAAATCATAAAATTGGATATTTTGTAATCCCACTTATTGGGAAGATTTTATCCTTTGTAAATTATTGTAATATTATTTAAAGGGAAGGGTGTCTCTGTTGCTGGAAGCAAAAGATCCCATTTTTGTTGGAGACATTTACCACCATACACACTCATTTTGGTCAAATTGGCCTAGTTAAACCGCTATCCTAAGTATTATTGACATTAATTGACATTAGTGGAGCATTAATTGACATCATCCAATCACACCCACGGCTACCTTTAGTCAAGGTGGCTAACTTAGCCTTCTCCTACATTCGGGGAGGCTAACTGGAGCACTCCGAGGGTGATCTGAGTGATATTAATGCACCTAATTGCTAACTGATGGTTACAATTAGTTAAACAAGGCAGTGAAGGCACCTCCTTTCATTTAATTGATTATTTAATGATTAATTAATGAACGAGAGTCAAGAGGGGCGCCTCCACTGTGGAAATTGAACCCAATGATAGAACAATTTTACTCACAACAATTATCAATTGTTCATGCAAAATCACTCACAAAAGAGACTGAATATGGAGCTGAACACTAAACTGTATTAACTCAGTGTACAACAGCCAAACCTGTAACATGATAGGTTGCTGCATTAAATAATTACATAAGGGATTTGAATGCATGAGGAGGCAATTCGAATCTAGTCAAAAGCAGGCTTACTAAAATTAAGCAATTCCCCCATAGGTGCATAAAGTAGTTTCCAAATCAGCTAAGGAGCTCACGAATTAGCAAAAGCACTTAGGAAAGCTAAAAGGTGATGGAAGGACAACTCATACATGCTTTTCATAGGAGAAAAGAGTGGAGGATGTGGAGGACAAAAAACTAGTTAACCTCACCTAGTCAAACTTTCCCAATTGCCTGAAAGCACTGAAAAAGCAGTCAATAAAGCAGAAAAAGTAGAAAGGCGCCTTGGAGGCCAGGAATAAAGCAGAATTGATTCCTTGAGGTTTCCCAAGCGCTCCATGAGTCAAAATAGGCAAGTTTGACCACTATGGATAGGTAAATGACAACTTGCATAAGGTGGAATCATGAAACTAGGAAAATAAGACAAAAATGATTAATTTAATGTCTAAGGTAGCTAACTATGGGTTGATTATTCTAACATCCACCAACTTTTGATGTTCAGTTCAACTTCAGTTAACCTCATCGAGGTTCATTGGAGTCATTAAAGCGCTAGAACTTGATGGTTGGCTTGCTATGACACGTGTCTGATCTCTTTCAGTTGAGACTCGGTCATTTATTGCACTCTGGCTTCAGTTAGGGATCATTTGAGTCAATTAGGGTTTTGATCAGTGGTTAACTAGAGTGTTGACTATGGCTTACATTCAGTTAAGCTAGACTCACTCATTCAATTCGAGTGACCTCCTTGAGGATTCGAATTGCTCATTCATTCATGCCTGTAGCATGACATTATAATTGTAATCATTCATTCTTTATGTGAATATAGAGCGGCTACTATTCCTGTAGATTGATTACACCATTTCATGAGTTATTGTTGATTAATCTTTGATGAGATTGATGCTTTGTTCCTAGATCAATATACAAGATTAATATGGTATTAGAGCAACTACTCATTCTGTAGACCGATTACACCATTTCATGAGTTATTTGTTGATTAATCTTTGATGAGATTGATGTTTAGTCCCTAGATCAATGTGCAAGATTAATATGGTATCAGAGCTTACGGAGGGATGAAGCTCTATCTCTCAAAAACAAGCTTTTGACAGATTTCTGCATGAAATTTGAGCAATAGCTCAAAAATCCAACACTGCACCAGAAGCCAAGGCTTACCACTTAATACCCCAAGTAAATAAATTGTTGATCAATCTTGCTTGATTGACTATGCTGGGTGTGATGAAAGCCTAAAATGTGCAAGCTGTCTGACCTTACATTGCCCTTTTTGTTTTGATTTTCATGTTTCTACAAGTGACGCATTCACTCCAGCAGATCCAGATGACCTCCTCAGTAGATCTTTTGACTCCATACAATTTATACTCATGAAAACGTGATATGGAGATTCAGCTGCGCTCCAGAGGACTCTTTAGAGTCACCATGGACATTGAAGATGAGCCCGGTTCAGCCATAGAAAAATCAAGATTCTTGAACAAGAAGGATGAAGCCTTTGGTTTCTTATGCCTCTCTCTTTCTCAGGATCTTCTTCTCCATCTTACGGGATTGAAGAATCCAAAATAAATATGGGACAAATTGAAAACTCTATATGGAAAGCATGATGAATTGAGAGTTTACCAGCTCGAAAATGAATTAATGTCTCTCCAACCCTCCAATTTTAAGACTCTGAATGACTTTTTCACGAAGTTCAAGCATACTGTTTTAATCTTGAAGTAATGCAAAGTAGAGAAGGAGGATGATCAACTCATCCTCACCATAATTTCCAAACTTGGTGCTGATTATTCAGTTTTTGTTTCTACATTCCGTGCGGGAAAGCTCACAACCCCTGGATGGAAGATGCCTACACTCAATTCCTTCATTGAGTCCCCAACAAGTGAACATGACAAGCTTGTCCATATGGGGATCATCAGATCTTCCCGTGATCAAGCCCTCCATGTCTCGGGGCCCAAATATCTGAAGGGTAAAGGTAAGCAGCAGAAGAACCCAAAAACTAAATTTGATCCTCCTAAACCTAGAGTTGAAAACCAGCAGCATGATGAGTCTTCCGGCTCAAGGAAGAACAAAGGAAAAGGGCACCATGGCAAGGAAAAATTCAAGTGTTTTTATTGCAGGAAGGGCTTCCACCCTGAACATGCCTGCATGAAGAACGAGCTTGATGAAGCAACCTCTCTCCTTGAGAGAAATCACATCAATATTTCAGAGAGCTTTCGGAGGAGAGATCAGCAAAATCGAGAACCACAGCATGAAAAAGGTCATGCCCTCATGGCAAGCACTTTGAAGTCCAAAGAACTATTGATTTATTCTGGATATTTGAACCACATGATGGCTGAAAGAGACTCCTTTTCATCCTTGGAGACTGGAAAATCCATCCCCATCCACATGGGAGATGACTCCACCATCATTTCAGAAGGACAAGGTACTGTTGATCTTGAAAATGGTTTTTTTTTCAAATGTTTTGTATGTACCGTCTCTGGCATCAAATCTCCTTAGTTTCTATTAGATGACACGTACAAGAGTTCCTAAGAGAGTTTCTTTCAGCCCAAATGATGTTGAGATAACAAAAATTGCATCCGGGAAACTCATTGCTAAAGGCCTTGCAAACCATCATGCAAAATCCTATGATTTCTCTCACTTTGTTGTGGATGCAAAGCCCACCGCTTTGCTAACTCATGGAAATGAGGTTAGTAGGATGTAGAATGAGAGGTTTGGCCATCTTAATTTCAAATATTTGCAGCAATTATAGAAAAACTCCATGGTTGAAGGCCTCTTAGTCATCAAGGAAACCATGGGAATTTGCAAGGGCTGTGTGATTGGAAAACAACCTGAGTACAAGTTTGATTGGGGGAAGGCAAATCAAGCTACATGCATATTGGGGCTGATACATTTTGATATCAGTGGTATGATGCCTGTCACATCCATGAATTGATCTAGGTATCTTCTTACTTTTATTGATGATTTCTCAAGGTTCACATGGGTCTTCTTTCTCAAAAAGAAGTCTGAAGTATGTGAAGAATTTTCTGAATTGAAGGCCTTGATTCAAAATGCCTATGGGCTTAAGATCAAGATATTGTGATCTAATAATGGAGGGGAGTATGTCAGTAATGAGTTGCTGCACATATTCTTCCAAAGTGGTATTCAGGTCCAACATTCAATTCCCTACACTCCCCAGCAGAACGGAGTAGCGGAAATGAAGAATCGATCTCTCAAGGAGATGACCACCTGTATGTTGGAATCCAAGAAGCTTGCTGAAAATTTGTGGGCTGATGCCATGCATTATGTAGCACACATTTAGAATAGGGTGCCACACTCATCCATGAAAGGGAAGGCCCCTTTCGAAGCATACTTCGGACACAAACCGGATGTGTCAAACCTACGGGTGTTTGGGTCCACTGCATGGGCCCGAATTCCACTTGATAAAAGAAGGGCTTTGCAACCGCAAAGCATAGAATGTCTGTTTATTGGGTATCCTAATGAATATAAAGGTTTCAAGCTTCTGGATATCAAGACCAAACAGATCATCATCGAGAGAAGTGTCAAGTTCGATGAGCCTCTTCAGGAGGTGGAACTAGTGAAGGAGAAAACTGCTGAATTTCCTTCCTATTCTACTGAATATTTGGATGATGGAATTGGGGGTGATGACCCTGATTTGGATTCTATGATTTCTGATATCAGTGTGCAGCAATCATTAGATGCTAAATCAGAAACGTAAGTGCAAAATCATCTTCCTACATGGGCCCGACAGACACTCTCCTCCACAGGAGACAACATTGGAAATCCGGATGATCCAATGAGAACCCGGTCACATTTCCAAAGAGCAGGTATTGCACTCTCTTGTTCTGATAATTTGTTGTCTGAAACTTGCTATTTGATGATTAGTTCAGATCCAAAATCCTACTATCATGCTCAGAAGGATCCGAGATGGCAAGTTTCCATGGATGAAGAGATGAATTCTCTTCATAAAAACACCACTTGGGAGCTAGTTTCTCTTCCTCCTGGAAGGAATTTGGTTCAATGCAAGTGGGTGTTTCAGAACAAGGTTTTTGCTGATGTAAGCACCTACAAATATAAGGCAAGGATGGTGGAAAAAGGATTCTCTCAGGTCCAAGGTGTGGACTACCATGAGACCTTTGCACCGGTTGCAAAAATGGACTCCATACGCCTTGTTTTGGCAATTTTAGCATCCAAGCACTGGGAAGTGCATGACATGGATGTTAAGTCAGCCTTTCTGCATGGAGATATTCATGAGGAGATATACATGAAGCAGCTAGAGGGATACATCATTGATCCATCTTTGGTTTGCAAGCTAAAGAAGTCACTATACGGGTTAAAACAGGCCCCAAGAGAGTGGTATTCCAAGATGGATTCCTTCCTTCTCTCGCAAAACTTTCAGAGGTATATATTAGATACAAATGTGTATTTACAGTAGTATGATGGTCATCTAATTATCATTTTTTTATATGTTGATGACTTACTGATCACAGGTAGCACAGTTGCCTCCATTTTAGCCATCAAAACTGCTCTCCACAATGCCTTTGAAATGAGTGATTTGGGGCTTCTAAAACAATTTTTGGGGCTCAAAATTGAGCAAAATTCTGATGGGATTATAATCACTCAATACAAATACATTTCAGACCTGATAGTCAAGTTTAACATGGCTGATTGTAGGCCTGCACCATTCCCTTTCCTTTCAGGGATCAGCCTTGAAAAAGGAAAAAGCACACCTCCCATGGACTGCACTATCTATCGACAGCTGATTGGTAGCTTATTGTACTTGACACATTCTATGCCTAATATCTATTATGTCGTGAATGCTGTATCAATATATATGCAACAGCCTCATGATCTTCATTGGAAGGCAACCAAGAGGATCCTCCAGTACATTCAGGGAACGAGGACCTACGGCATTCACTATGCTGCAGACTCCGAGCTAGAGCTGGTTGGATACACATATTCCGATTAGGTGGGTGATTCTATTGATCGGAAGTCTACTTCCGGATATGTATTCATGTTTGGTGGTGGCCCCATTCGCTGGTCAAGCAAAAAGCAGGCTTCCATAGCACTATCTTCAGCAGAGGCCGAGTATCGAGGAGTGGTGAATGCTTGCATCCAAGCAGTATGGTTGCAAGGCATTCTTTTAGAGTTTGATCTTGGTAGTACTTTGTCCACTGTCCTCTTTTGTGACAATCAAAGTGATATTAAGATATCCATAGATCCAGTTACTAGGTAGAGGACCAAGCATGTAGAGATCCACATGCACTACATCAGGGAGCTAGTGCATGACAGGACCATCATTCTGCAATACTGCCCAACTGATGAGCAGATTGCAGACATCTTCACCAAGAGATTTTGAGAAAAGAAGTTCACTTAACTCCGTTCACTATTGGGGGTGAGTTCATCAGGGTGATTCAGACTAATTTCAGTGTTCAGCTTGAGGGGGGGTTTTCCAACTGGTTTTTCCCTCTTTTCCTCACTTAATTTGTTTTGAGCATTGTTTCAGTTTCAACATTGTACAGGGTGACCTATGGCCTTAGTTTCTGGGGCCCTAGCATTTTTATGCATTTGTGTTTTCTAACTCCTCCTGAGTATAGCTTAAAGGGGGTTGTTGGAGACATTTACCACCATACACACTCATTTTGGTCAAACTGGCCTAGTTAAACCACTATCCTAAGTATTATTGACATTAATTGACATCAGTTGAGCATTAATTGACATCATCCAGTCACACCCACGCCTACCTTCAGTCAAGGAGGCTAACTTAGCCTTCTCCTACATTTGGGGAGGCTAACTCGATCACTCCGGGGGTGATCTAAGTGATATTAATGCACCTAATTGCTAACTGATGGTTACAATCAGTTAAAAAATGCAGTGAAGGTGCCTCCTTTCATTTAATTGATTATTTAATGATTAATTAAGGAACTGGAGTCAACAAGGGTGCCTCCACCAACTTTTGATGTTCAGTTCAACTTCAGTTAACCTCATCGGGGTTCATTGGAGTCATTGAAGTGCTAGAACTTGATGGTTGGCTTGCTATGACACGTGTCTGATCTCTTTCAGTTGAGACTCAGTCATTTATTGCAATCCGACTGCAGTTAGGGCTCAGTTGAGTCAATTAGGGTTTTGATTAGTGGTTAACTACAGTGTTGACTATGGCTTACATTCAGTTAAGCTAAACTCACTCATTCAATTCGAGTGACCTCCTTGAGGATTCGAATTGCTCATTCATTCATGCGTGTAGCATGACATTATAATTGTAATCATTCATTCTTTATGTGAATACAAAGCAGCTACTATTCCTATAGACCAATTACACCATTTCATGAGTTATTTGTTGATTAATATTTGATGAGATTGATGCTTTGTTCCTAGATCAATATACAAGATTAACCATTTTAAGCTATTAAAATGAGAGCCCCATTTATTCATTAAGCCAGCCCTCGAGGACAGAATTTTTTTCATGGGGTTTTTCTTCATCATCAATGTAAGTACTATGTTTTGGTTAATAAAATTTCCATCAAAACCTTGTTTTTTTCGAGTTTTACGGATTGCGGACGCGCCTTTTTCTTGGTTATGATTTTCCTTTTCGCAACCTGCAATGCGGAAAGTGGAAGTCCTTTTTTTTGGAGGTTTTGAGAAATATTTTCCCGCATTCTGCAACCCGCAAATGTGCATTGCAGATGTCTGAAAACCCTTTTGTGAACAAAGTTACTTTTTTCCTTTCCGCTTTCTGCATCCTGCAATGCAAATTGCAGAAAGAGGAAAGTCTTTCCATGAATGATTTTTCATTTTCGGTTCTGCAGTTCCATGACCTGCAACATGGATTACGGAAAGAGGAAACTCAATGAAAAAAATTTCAAGATTGCCTACCCACAACACGCAACCTGCAAATATTTTGCGGATTGC
This sequence comes from Pseudotsuga menziesii, assembly GCA_001517045.1. Lineage (NCBI taxonomy): Eukaryota > Viridiplantae > Streptophyta > Pinopsida > Pinales > Pinaceae > Pseudotsuga > Pseudotsuga menziesii. The sequence goes on along the minus strand of LPNX010842478.1, from coordinate 108,797 downwards.
GGATTGCAGAAGTTAGCGAATGCATTCCCAATTTCAAATATCATCTCACAACCTGCATTGCAGATTGCGGATTATGGATTGGTTTCCCGCTCTCATCTCAACCATCGATTTTCTCAAAATCTACGATACATATCTATTTTTCCATGAAGTCTTGGTCTATTTAAATAATTTGAATTTATGAATTCTTCACCATTTTCACTCACGATTTTTTACTATGCTTGAGATTTTTACTGTGATTTTCTCATTAAGCTCACCAATTCTCTTGTTGGCAAGCTATCTACAGATAAGTTTTCAACTCTCAACGACTAATTTCTATTAATTTTACTGTGGTAAATTTTAATTATGGTTTCTAAATTTGTATTAGAATTTACCTCCAAATCCGCTAACATGTCCAGAAACACCAGGTCCAAGACTTCTCTGAATGAGAAAAAGAGCAAGGACCAAAATGCTGGCATTTTTTATGACACCAGTGGACGAGTGTCAGAAACCCTCTACCTAGACTGGTCCAGGATTTATGTTATCTTTGACAATGATAATTTTTCTGCTATCACTCATGACCAGCCAGCGTATGCTAAAATCAACAATTTGCAGGTTCATTGCATTGTAGCTAGAACTTCTTTTATACCATACACAAACCCAGTCAAGTGGGCACTTGACCATGTGAGCCCTAAGGAACAGTATTTTAACGACCACACTCAGACCCCAATAGATTCTTTCCACCCAAACATATTTGCAAGAGCATATGCTCTCAAACCTCCTCAACAACTCTTGACTTCCCAATTCCTTGATGCGACCATGACCCAGTTCGCTTTCGAGGAAGTGATAAAATCTTGGATGGACAACCCTGTAGATTTCATCCCCAAAATAGACAAGTCCTATTCTATATCCTGGTTTAGGGAGCCATTTTCCCTGCTAGGAACCATGCTTTTCCGATTATATGGATTTCCCAACTGTAAGGTGTTCAAAGACGAATGGGCTCCTATAACCCATCATATATTGATTATAGGTGAATCATTCAATTGGGCACAGAACCTATCAGTGGTTGTGAAAAAAGTAATTGAGAAGTACGAAAAGAACTTCGCATCCAAGAAGCCAACCTTCTATCTATCAGGGTATGTGATGGATGTTTTATGTGCAACCTCTTCATTACCAATGATGGGATGGAATTGGACCAGGAACTCACCTCCGGTCCATATTTATTGCTCAGTTTTGTGGGAGGATAACTTTGCTCTTGAAATTTATGAAACATGTGACCACTTCATAGGGTCAATGTACCAAAATATTTTCAGAGGGGATGCCCCCACTTTCTTAGAAAGGGCCAAAGCATTAATTTCATTAATGGGTGATTGGTATGTAGGGGAATACTTCTCCTACATTCAGATTTGGGGCAACAACACTGTGCATCTGCTGTCAAGAATAGTGCCATACATAATGGTGCTTCAAGAGATTTCATTTCAAACTGTCATTGATGGGGTCTTCCCGAAGCTTGCGACAGCCAAAAGGAAGTGTTGGCCCAAGTTTCTACTGAACCTGGGATTTTTTACTTTGCAAAATTCCACCCATGCTGCCATCTTGGGTAAATCTATAGCTGATATGAACCTACGCGAGGCACCGAAGAGAATGCATGACCTAGAGGCATTATTGGGAAACCATTTTGTGCAAGAACATACAAATATTGCATATTCCCATTAGGAACTCCCTGATGATTCTATATACATAGTGGCCACTAATTTCTCAAAGGTAGTGAGAAGGATCTCCACTCCTATGGAGAAGACTCATATATTCCAGTATCAAAAGGAGCTAAAAAACATTGTGTTACATTTCAAACAACTCAGGTTAACAATGGAAGAGAATGCACATATGCAAAATGCAGAAAAAGGAGGCTAAAGAAGCATGAGCCAACTCTTCCGCTGCTCCTACTGAGAATTCAAAGGAAAAGGGTAAGGTTGTTCTCGAAGGTCCTATGAGAACACAACCTTCATCTACACTTTAGGTCCTTCAAATATCAACAGAGTTTAAGAAGAACTTGGAAAAACTCAACTCGAAGGTACATGCATAAGCAACAATGGTTGAAACACCAGCAAAGAAGCATAAGGTTCATGAGGTTAATCCATAAGTACAATTATAGGAATAAATCGCTGAGCCTCAACCACAAATGATCCAAAGGGTAGAAAATCCAGAACAACAAATTCTACAAGTTCAACTAATTAAATAGGTAGATCCACTACGTCTGGCCAATATTGAGGTATAGGATATTCATAGTGATATTGAGGAGGAAAACGCTCCTTCTACCTATGCCTGTACTGTTACTGTTTCCACTAGCATGCCATCATCTATTACAACCACCTGGTCTTATGGGAATATTTTTGACACTTTGTTTCCACAACATTCTTTCTTTGAAATTAATTTGTCCCATATTCTTTCTGCCACCAATGGCACACCCTTGGTATGCAAAACATGCATGTTTCTATTCCTTTTTTCACTTCACTTATTCTTTCAACATCACTAGAACTACATACTACTTCCACATCCTCACATTCTTTTATTTCACAACCTGGTAGTTCTTCCATTCTCACAGCTTCTTCCTTTTAACCAATTACATCTTTCCCCACTTCCATTTCTTTATCCCTTGCATCTGTTATTCCCACACCTTCCATTACTATTCCATATCTTAGCATGAAGATCCTCATTCCTGAAACTTCCCATCCTGCACCCTTAGTTACTATTCATGAGGGAACTGTCTCAACAACAGATGAGATGGCCGATTTTGATGAAGATGCAGTTGTCTCCATGGGACAATACTTTTGCAGCAGAAAGACAAAGTTGTGGTTAAAAAGGGATCAAAGAGGTCAAGGGAAGGAACCTTCAAGCATGGGCCAGTTCTGAATCAGATCATTTGGAAAAGGGACTCCATTGATGTCAAACAAGAGGACCTGGACACTAAAAATGCTATGGGAGTTTTTGTTGGAGATAACTTTGATTCAGTGCCTCAACTAAATAAAGAGGTGGAAGAAAAGGAGCAAGAATTGCAAAGGTGCAAATAGGACCAAGCACAGGCTGAGGCACAACACAAGCAGGAAATCTGAGACCTAAAGGGTGAATATGAGGAGAATTTAAGGCAACTTCAAGGACAAAATGATTACCTCAAGAAGCAACGTGAGAAGGCCAATGATCTGAATGAGCAACAGGCTAACACGGTTTCTATCCTTGCACAACAGATCAAGGATTTTCAACTTGTATCGACCACCTATTCGTTCTCCAAATTCACAAGAGAAGAATTTAAACAACTGACCTACAAAGTCCATGATGATTATTATCAAGGAATGATCAATGTTTTTAAAGGTTTTAATGAAATGCATGAATTATATAATGCATTTGAGCACCAATCTAACGTTCTCTGTGATTACAACAGAAGGAGAAAGGAAGCAACCCAAGCCTACGACAACCTAGTAGACTGGAAGAAGTATATCGAAGACATGTTAGATTATTTGTCAATCTTAGACAAACTCAAGCTCAAGAAGATCGAAGTGTCAATAGAGACAAGGGAGAATGTTTGCGACCTGGTGGAATCCATCATTAAAGATGGACATGTGTATTGCAAGAGGAGATGGTTCGGTCTATCCCCACTAACAGATGTCCCTCCACCACCAAAAACTGGTGGTTGTACACCAGCAGAGGAAGAGGGTGCTCTCTGGTCAATAGTGGTCGTGTGTTGAGAGACCATCTCAGCTAGAGTAATAAATGCATCCTGTGTCTAGGCAACCATGCCATGTGTAGGAGGGATGTCTACCCTCAGTAGGTGGGAATAGGGTGTAGGTATTTGTGGATTGGAATCTCTATGCCTAGCATGGGGTCGGTGTTGGGGCATTCCTCTACCAACTCCCTAAAATCCCAACATGTCAAAATAGTTGACATGTTTCCCCATCACAAACTCTACATACAATTTTCGGAGGAAGTACTTCGGTACTTCCCTATTGTTGTGAGGGGGAATGTCAAAAACCATGTACCACCTATCCATCCAGTTGTCTCTGATGGGTGGAAAAGTGCACCACTCAATAGAAATATGTGGCCTGCTGATCTCTGGGATGTCATCTGTCCTAGGCAGTATAAAAAATGAATAGATGGCTTGTTTTGTTATTTTCAGCTTTTTTACGTCATTGTAACTCAACCCATCAACATATTGTTGCCTTTTCCTCTCCCTGTAAGATGTGATGCTATACAATGCATCATTCGATCTTGCAATCATATCAACAATAGATAACAACGAATCTGACCGGGAGCGGCAGAGCTCATCTCCACCCCTCCAAGCCGAACCAATCTCTCTCAAATGGCCAATGAACCTCAGTATCTCTGCATTGTTACGATCCATAGTAGCCACTGCAATCATAAGTACAAATAAAATATCATTAGAAATATAAACACATGATATAATGACATATCTAAAAACTGAAAACTGTATAACTATTGACATATAAACTAAATCTATCATGTAAATTTCAAAATTGATCTTGAATTTTACAGTAAACAATAGGCGGCATAATGTGTTGTTGAAGAATAAAATACCAGTATAAGCAACGATTTTGTTAGATATGTAATTATTTGTTGTAGTGTGATGTTTTTTGGACTCCAAAGGCTATTTAGCATAACTTTATGGATTTTATGGTTGCAAGGGTTCCACTAGATTAAATATCATGTATGATCTAGTATGTGATTGGCATGTTTAATCAAATACATCAACCTACCTATGTATCTTCACGTTCATAGAGTCTATTGTTGAACTTTGTTGTCTTGACCTTAACCAAAAAGTACCCTTCGTTCAAGACGAAATATTTGTTAAAAGCATGGGAAGCTGAACTATACCTTATTTTGACACTTGGATTGGGAAGTTTCATCAAAACTATAAGGTGTTTATTGATGTTCTTGGAAGAGCAACTTCGAGAAATTTCATCAAAATTATAAGGTGTTTATTTGTGTATTTTGGTATGGATTCACAAGGATCCTTGTCAATATGCATATGGAAATAGTGATTTAATGAACTTTATTACGATGAGAATGACACTTATTCTTAATATAGATACCATTAGAGAGAATATCATTTGGATTAGGATGTTAGTTTTACTATCTTTAATTAAAGGGGGTTATTGTTCAATAATAATTTTAGTTAATTGAATTGGGAAACTAATATTTAAATGAAAAGGGCTATAGTTAGGGATAATTAATGAGATTGGTAGTTATTTCATGTTTTAATTATTGTTAATGAAGGGAATTGTAATATGGATGACACTAGTAGTTAGTCTCTATTCTAGTTATGGATCACATTGTTAGAGTGTTAGTCTATTCATAAGCTATTTATTATTAATGAGAGCGGCGATTGTTGAATGAAGTTGGTAATCAATTTCTAAGCCATTTATTAATAATGAAGATTATTATCATTTTGATGAGGGTGATATTCAATGGCTATGGTAGCTATTGTTAATGAGGGTGACTATATTTCTATGAGGAATGTAGGGTAATTCCTTTAGATGAGGCCACTTGTCAATTCCTACATCAATAATTGTTATCATAGATACAATGGGATGGTTTGGATCATATCACAACCAACTATATAAAATACACTACTTAAATACTCAACATTAGAGTGTACAAAATGTCAAAAAAAAATAAAACATGACAAGGAAAAAATCCCAATATATTCATTTGTTTTTTGAGTGAATTCGGGTTTTGGTTTCCATTGGGCATGGGAATTTTGTTAAATAATCAAAATTATTTCATTTTTATCATTAAATTGAGGAATTGGTTTCAATTGGCCAATTCCATTGGGTTTTTGTTTCAATTGGGCAATTCCATTGGGTTTTTGTTTCAATTGGCCATAATTTAACTTAATATGGTTTAATTTTTCAATCTAGGGCAAATAAATTGATGAAGAAAATGAAAAAAACATGAAAATAAATGAGGAAAATACCTCACAAAGGGGAGGTTTATCAAAAGGTGGAGATGGAGGGCTCAAGCACACCCAAAATCACGTTTGCACAGTTGAGAGTTGGTCCTCATTCATCCAATAGCCACGCGGTTATGAGAAAAAGACGGCCTTGGCCACTTTAAAAAAAAAAAACAGGCTTTCGAAATCGCGCCTCCATTTTAGTGAAGGAAATAGCGCACACGATTCTCTTCACTAAAACAGAGGCGCGATTTGTCTTACTATCCTAGTTGGCATGCTTATTGCCAGCCTTGGGACTAGGCTTGGCAGGTTCGGTGTTGCTTGGGATGATTTCTTTTTTTTGGATCAAGAGTGATTGACTTCACTCCACCATTGCATCTAAAAGGTCCCTCAACTTCTTGCACACACCCATAATTACAATTTTCCAAAAAGATTACACATTCAACTAGCTATCTTAGCTAGACTAAAACATCCCAAGAAAATTAAAGACCCAAATGTCTTGAAAAAGAAGCTACCATCAAAAGTCACAACTACTTACCATCATATCAAAAGACTTTGCTCAAAACTCGAAAAAAACATTAGCTACATACAAAAAGAGTATTGAAAACTCATATATTACTCAATCTGTTAGCTACAATTTCATTTGCACATCACATAAATTACCATACAGTGTCAAGTTTGAACATGTTGAAATTTAACATTTATATTTGTTTCTCTAGCTTTTCAATATAAATATACAAGAACATTTATCTATTCTTATCTTTAGGTTTGGTTCATTTCTCTATGTTCTTACAAACTAAGAAAATGTTGTTTACAAATATTATTATAAATATAAATTTACAATATCATGACTTTAAGTATGATAATCATCTATATTCAAACATCAAGAAACATTGTAAAAACATTTCTAGGTTGGTTTGTAGTTTAGTTAGATATTGTGTTTCAATAAAGAAGTGTTTTTCTTAAGTTGGTTTGTCCATTATACAGACTACATACAACACAAGTTCTTTTTTACAGCTTAAAAGTGAAGAACAAGCCTATAAAAGTTATTATCTAACTCGATTGACATACTTGTAAATTCTTCAAAACAACGTTTTTTTTTGGTTATCTGGTGTTTAAATACACAACTTCATAAAAGCATTGATGATAAGTTTTTATATAAGTTTTTGAACAAACTCTCAAAGTATATAACTAAACTATTGCAGCTTCATGTGCGTGGTAGTTTTTTTTGCGATTTGGAAGTAGAGCAAACCCCTATGCTAAAAGGATTATATGACATATGAACAATGTGGTTCGTTCAAGAACATGAATTGTGACATTTTTGCGTGGAAGAAAAGGAAAGCCAAAGCCCTTACGAACTACTTTCTTTTGTAGTTCTAAAGCAACACCATTGCATTTTATGATTTCATAGATCATTGGAGGTACTTTGGAGAATGTGTTGGATTATAAAACCATTGTAAACAATTTCTTATAAATTTATTTTACATTATTATAATATGCTTTATTAACATGTTATTTATATTTTTTTAATTATTATTTTTAAATAAGTATTTAATCATTAAACTTTTATTTACATTTTTATTTATAATATTTTTTTTGTTTTTAATTAAATTTTGAATTTTTTTATATTAATAAGTTTAGATATTATCTTATATTTTGGACTTTCTTGAATCAATTAACAAGATTAACCATGTAACAAGTTAATAATTCACTATTTAATTATTTATATAATTATAATTTATTGAAGTTTTATACTTTGTAATAGTTTTTTTTCTTCTTAAATAGTATTTTTTTTATTTTTTTTCCTTAGTTTAATATTTATGTTATACTAATTTTTTATTTGAATGTGACCGTTCAACTAGAAGAATATGATGAATAAAAAAATCATTCAAATTGTCCATTGACATGATCCAACCACAAACTATGTGGGCGTGTTAGTTTAGAATTTGTTTGATAGTCATTCATCTCTACACCTATCAATGTTAACACGGATAAGCGTATATATCTTAGAATTTTGGGGTGGACTACCATCTTTGTTTTTCCATCTACCTAAGAGAATGAGATAAGTGATTGATTCTACGGAGGTTGTCCAAAATTCATAATTAACAATTTCAAAAAAATAAAAAAAAATAGCTTAGTTAACATTGATAAATTAAACTTCAACTTCAACTATTTCATTATGAGATACAATTGTTAGCTTAAATCAATTGTTAACTTTAACTATTTGAATTGCAATTGCCGATATATTAACTATTAAATTAACTATTAGATTTAACTATTAGCTTAACTCCAATGATTCTACAATTATTGACTTCAGTTCAACTCTAATCATAGTTATATTGGATAAATATTAAATTAACTAGTATTAGCTTAACTCCAATGATTTTACAACTATTAGCTTAACTTCAACTCTATTGACAGTTATATTGGATAACAATTAAATTTTTAGGCTTAAAAAACCATGCAATCAGAACTCCATATGGCACTTGGGAGTCCAGTTAATGTGCATAAGGCTTAGCATAACTCAATTTGGAGACTAAGAGACTAGATAACTATAAGTTGTTATATTAATTACAATAGGTTTATATTAAGTTTTAAACTAACTATTAGATACAACTATTAGCTTAACTCTAATGATGGTACAACTATGAGCTTAATAACCATAAATTAAGTGGCTACTATATAATTGACACATTTTTAAGAAGAAAAAACATTATCAATTTGTCAAAAATATATCTTTGACCATATTTCAAACATATTAATCTTAATAATTTGGTTATTGTTTATTAAAGACTAACTTTTATATATTCAATAAATAAATAAAAATTAAAGTTTTTATTCCCTTAAAGCTTCTTTTGACCTATAAAACAAATATTCCATATATAAAAAAAAAAAATTAAAGTTTTTATTCCCTTAAAGCTTCTTTTGACCTATAAAACAAATATTCCGGGACAAAGCTTGTTTTGATTGATAAAGCAAATATTCCATTAACTTGTAAAAGAAACATTATAACAGTGATTTTAGATGCTTACACTTTCCAACGAAAAAGCCACCTTCCATTTTCATTTCGAGGAAACCCACTTCACTATCTTACCCAACTTCCAGGATCGCATTATGCTTCGGGAACACGTTAGCCAGTCGGTGTTCTTGTATACTTTCAAGCTCAAAGTTCTTTGCTTTGATACTAATTGGCAACTTCTCTGGTTCTCTCGCTCGCAAGTAACATTGAGATTACACATGAAATATGGATGCCGACGGCAAAGAGAAAGCTATTGGAATTGATTTGGGAACAACTTATAGCTGCGTCGCAGTGTGGCAGCACGATAGAGTTGAAATTATTGTTAATGATCAGGGGAACAGAATCACTCCCTCCATTGTTGCATTCACACCTCATGAGAGGCTCGTTGGCGATGGTGCAAAATATCAGATCGCAACTAATCCCCACAACACCGTGTTCGATGTCAAAAGATTCATTGGGAGGAGATTCAGCGATCCCGATGTGCAAAGTGACATGAAACTATGGCCCTTCACTGTTGTCTCTGGAGACAATGGCAAGCCTCTCATCCAGGTTGAGTACAAAGGCCAGAGGAAGAAGTTTGCAGCCGAGGAGATGTCTTCTATGGTCTTATCGAAGATGAAAATGATAGCGGAAGCATATCTCAAATGTGATGTCAAGAATGCTGTGGTCACAGTGCCCGCCTATTTTAGCGATTCTCAGAGGAAGGCCACTAAAGATGCTGCTGTCATTGCGGGTCTTAATGTCATGAGGATAATTAACGAACCCACAGCTGCAGCTATAGCTTATGGGTTTTCCATACAATGCACTGAAAAGAAGACAATCTTGATTTTTGACCTGGGTGGAGGAACTTTTGACGTCTCCGTTCTTACTGTTGAGAATGGTAAATTTGAGGTGAAGGTTGTTGGAGGGGATATGCATTTGGGAGGGGAGGATTTTGATAACAGGATGCTCAATTACTGTGTCCAACAGTTCAAGAGAAAAAACAAGGACTTAGGCACAAGTGCAAAAGCCCTTCGTAGACTCCGCTCAGAATGCGAGCGGGCAAAAAGAAGCATGTCTTCTGCTGTAGAGACTGTGATTGATATTGACTCTCTTTTTGATGGAGTAGATCTGCATATAAAGATTACTAGAGCCAAGTTTGAGGAGCTAAACGCTGATATGTTCAAAAAGTGTATGCAAATCCTGAAGAAATGTTTGGAAGACGCCAAGATGAGAAAAGAGCAAATTGACGAAGTTGTACTGGTAGGAGGCTCTACCCGCATTCCAAAGCTCCAAGAACTTCTTCAACACTTCTTTGATGGAAAACAGCTCTGCAAAAGTTTAAATCCGGATGAAGCTGTTGCACACGGTGCTGCAATTCAGGCGGCGACTTTGAACAATGAAGGCGTCCACTTAGTTCTGCAGGACGTAACGCCTTTGAGTCTTGGAATTGCGAGTAACGTTGACGTTATGGCTGTAGTTGTTCCCAGAAATACTCCAGTTCCGAGCAGACGGGAGAGTTACTGCACTACAAAGTTTGATAATCAAATAAAAGTGCATTTTCAAGTTTATGAAGGTGAGAGAGCTATGGTTGTAGACAACAATTTGCTGGGTGAATTTGAGTTGTGTGGAATTGAAGCAGCCTTATGTGGAGAGCCAACACTTAAGGTTGTCTTTGAATTGGATGGGGATGGAATTCTAATGGTTTCAGCCCTGGATGAGGGAAGCGGGGTAAGTAATCAGATTAGAATTACCAACGACAGTGGTCGGCCGAGCAAAGAGGAGATAGAGAGAATGGTGAGTGATGCAGAGAGACTCCGACAGGAGGATGAAGAGGCGAAAAAGAAGCATATAGCCAAAGATAATTTGGCAGGCTGTATTTATAACATGAGAAGCAGAGTGGAAGACGCCAAAAGCAAGGGAAGTATCACAGATTCAGAAGATCTCGAGCAAATGCTAAATGGTGTGGAAGAATGGTTGGATGAAAATGATTTTGCAGAGGTTGAAGAATTGGAAGAGAAATTGAAAGGTCTGAAATTGAAATGCAAACGATTGAAAAAGAAAGGAAAATTTACTGAATTTTGAAAGCTTGGTCTTACTAAATTTTAGATAAAGGTATGGAGAAAATATCAATAATCTATGTACTAGGATAATATGATACTCTGATGTTAGGCTTTAGCAAGCTGCCACCCTATGTAATTATTTTGGCCTCAAAATTTTACAGGGTGTGTTAATGTTAAAGAAAAAACCTGCAACACCCATGAATGTATTATCCATATATAACGATTAGAATTTTGGGTAACTTTTCTTTCATTTTAATTTATCAAGCTAGATCTATGATCATTTTAAAAACCTATTTTTCTAATGCTTTCTCTTCGAGGTTTACCATCTCAGGTTTTGACTTGCCTTGTTATGTGAAAGGTTTCTATGATTACTTGAAGTGTCCAAGATGACTTGCTTGTTTCCATAAATACTTGAGGTGTCCATAATGATTTGCTTTGAAGGTAACTTGTTGAACTCCTCTGTAGGCCGCCTTGCATGAGTTGCCAACAGTTTTTCCACCTTCTGAAAATTAATATGTAATAAATAAACAAATGTTCCTTTGGAAGTGAGTTGAATGTGAATTTTAGGTGGTTTTATTTTAGCAATTCCATTATTTAAGCTTTATTATGCACATTGTTGAAGTACATGTTAGCAATCAAAATCTGTTAATATAAATTGGGATAAATGCAAAGCTTGATTGAATGTTTTTTTGTGTGTGTGTGTTTTTTAAATGATTAAATCTAGAAACTTGAAATGTTGAATAACTAACATAGGGAGGGAACTTGCTTTGACCATGGCTAAAGCCAACATTCATTTCTTCGAAGCAATAATATAATGTTTCCTGAGCGCTTGACTAATCGTAGAAGCATGCAGCTCAGACCTTACTTGGGCATTTCAGATTGTCAATTGAGTATCTGACTGCAAATATGATTCGAAGTAGGATTCCTCCTATGCCTATGTTTCCCTTGCTTTTCATAAAAAGCGCTTTTAACAATTCCTCCTATGCCTGTTCAACTGAGTATTTTGATTGACTGTCTTTTTCTCTGAAAATGCTTAAATCTAGAAAATTGAGATGTCGAATAACTAACATAGGGAGGGAACTTGCTTTCACCATGGCTGAAGCAAACATTCATTGCTTCGAAGCAATAATAATATAATGTTTGGAGTTAAATCTTGATCCTGAGTGCTTGACCAATCGTAGAAACATGCAGCTCAGACCTTACTTGGGCATTTCAGATTGTCTGTTGAGTATCTGACAGCAAATATGATTCGAGGTAGGATTCCTCCCATGCCTATGTTTCCCTTACTTTTCATAAAAAGCCCTTTCAACAATTCAAGGAGCTTCAATGCAATTGGATATTCAACCTCTGCAAGTTAAATAGAAATAAATCTTCGCCCTGATCGGAGTCTACGAAGCATCTGGAACCAGTCAAGGTCCAACCAGATTTGGAGCTGCAACACTCATATCTGTTTCTCGGTGTTTCTTTTCTTTGCAGAATTTCTTTGAAACCAATTTGCAAAGTTGTATTCTCTTGTCACAAGTATAGCAAAGCAAAGATTCATATGAGATGAAACTTTAGTGATTTCGATTTCCAAATAACGTTTAGTGAAATCAAAGAATGAAAATGATGTGACAAATTATAAAGGGGTGGCAATGTTGAGAAACATTGAGGAAGAGAAACAAAGAACAAAGAACATGATCCAACAATCTGATAAAATTATACAGGTATGTGCAAATATTACATCTAAGTGGATTGTACTGGAAAATATGTCAAAGAACTATATTTGCATGACATTATTTCGATGATGATCGCGAAGAGTGGTATATTGACAATGGTAAGTTAGGGAAAGACAATTTTTATTTTTTTATGATTTTTTTTTTATGACTTCATCCTTCATATGAAGTTGACATTCACAAGGAAGACATATGTACTAGTGCCTATTGGTTTCCAAGGTGATTATTCCTTTATAGTGGTATTTTTCTTTTTGCAAGCACACTTTTGTGGCTATACCATTTTTATTTTATTAATGGGTTATTTTATTTATTTGGATTCATGCCACAATAAATATTATGCAAAATATTTCAAATGATAATTAATTAGAATTAATTATGCATGAGGGCCACCTAGCCTTCATGCACCCAATCAAGTATAATTATATTAATAGTTATTAATTTGCTTTATTAGTATTAGCTTGACTTTTATTAATATTTTTCTTTATTTTTTTTTAATTAATTACTACTTTATTACTAGTTTATGGGGATTAAGAATTATATATAATTCCTTAATTAGTTTAAGGGGTGTTACATACTCCCCCAAGTTATACTCCCTTTTTGAGTAATTTCCCCCCAAATTTATACTCCCCACATAGATAGGTTTACAACACAATAACATCATACACAACATAATATTTATTTAATTAGCATATATATTTAATATTCTTGTGAAGATGAAAACTAGTTAGGATGGCAACCTAAGTGAGTGCTTGTAGCTGCCATCTTATAATTGGTAAGCTGGAAAACTTTATGTGCTAAATTGCGTCTTAGAGAGGCATCATTTGAAGGTGCCAAGTCTGTGAAAGGCTACGCGAGTGGCTGATAGGGCTACAGCTGGTAGGGTTGATAGGGCTAAAGTTGGCTAATAGGGCTACATCGGGTAGGGCTACTAGCATTGACAACTGAGTGATAGGGCTACTAGCATCGACAGCTAAGTGATAGGGCTAAAGCTGGTTGATAGGGCTACAGTTGGTAGGTCTAAAGCTGGCTGATAGGGCTACAACTCGCAGGGCTAAAGCTGGCTGATAGGGCTGCAAGCTGACTGCTTGAGGCTGGGGCGACTGCTAGAGGCTGGTATCGATCATCTAAAGGGGGCGACGAAGGCGGCAACGTAGCGTCGATGTTGAGTGCTGATAAGTGTAAGTGTAAGGTGAATGACTGAGAGTGTTGGGGTGGCGGAGGGAGGCTCTGGTTTCATTTTCTTATGAGGCTTTCAGTTCTGGTGGCTGACTGCTTGAGGCATGGCTATTCAGGTGGCTGAATGGAGGTAGCGATCATCTAAAGGGGGCGTTGGGGGTGGGGGTGCTTTACTCTTGTGTGTGTCCAGCATGCAAGAATTTCTCCTTCACTAATACATTCAACGCCCTAATTACAATATGCTCTTAATTAATTACCTAGGGTTTTTATACATCGATTCATACAAGTTATGCATTGACTTGATCATACCCTTCATAACATGACATAAACAGTAAGAATAAAGCAATAATAAATCAAAACTTACTCAAGAAAGGTATAACACATCCCCCTAAAACTCTCTCATTCCTTACCCTCTCCATGAGAATCATACCACCTAAGAAACCTCCATAACCCTCCACGCTAACATTCAAGGTGGTCCCGCTCACCAACATATTATGCACTCTATTCTTCAAGAAGGTATAGAGCCTTAGTCCTAGGGTTGAGGTCCCTACTCATGGTCTATGGGATCCATTCCATACTTGTTGGACTGAGGTGATACGAAGGTTAGGAAGGGGAAGAGTAATTTCTCCATTCACTGATGATTTTTTCCACAGGTCACCATAGATGACTATCCCTATGTAGAGATTAACTTCTATGGAGACAGAGATATGCCACTACCATCGAGGTCTGTAGTCGAGGATATCGATGAGATCTATTTTTGTGTTTTTGCAATATTTCATTTTTTGTCTTTTTTATATAAGGAAATCAAAAACTTGTTTTTGGTGGTATCATGTAATGAAATTAAGTTAATCTTGCACAGACGTGGTTCCATGACAATCAGAGGGTTTCCCACATCACCATTGTAGATGTCGAGGAGATGAGATGATCGACGTTGATGTCGAGCGGACACTACAAAATGTACATGGAAACTTGGCCCACTTGGCCCACTTGACCCACAAGATTCCTATGGTATAGGTCGAGGACCTCCCGAGGCAATGCAGAGACATGTGGTCAAGGTACCTCATCCATGGGTTAGACTATTTAGGTATTTAGCGAACTACCATGATCATCATCGAGGCCCGCAGGCATAGATGTCGGGATATTATTTGTGTAACGGCCATCTATATTTTGAGGGATTGAAGACTAGTTTTGTACTATGATACCCTATTTTTTAAAACTTTTATTCAAAAATAAAAACTTATAGCTACCTGTTTGAAATATGTATATGTGTCTAAATATAAATGTGAATGTTTATTTGCATGCTTCTCCTTTAATTATGTGATAAATTCCAATCTAAAATGTAATTTGCATATGAATCGGCAATTTTGATTATAACGCCTACGTATATGAATGTATGTAATGCAATCAAAATGTCGTTCCAACAATATTACCCTTAAGAATATTCTCAGCAACATATGATCTCTGACATGGTACTAGTCGTTCAATTGTGACACAATCAACTACGAATCGAGGCGAACCTCTAAAGTCCGAATACAATTTGAAATGGCTTGAGGCATACCCCTCCTGAAGACACAAGCTGATCCCTAGGTGCATAAATGACCCAAGCAACAGAAGCTAAGTTCTGTGTATGGCGGCTAGCACCATCCGTAAATCCTAAGTACGTTAAGAGTTTGTCGAAAACAATAGGAAGCATGCTAGCAAACCAATGACACTACAAGAAAAAACTAAAAAGGATGCAAAATTGTAAAGTAATATACAAGGTAACATCCTAAGTTGTAAACTCAGATGTAGTACTTCTCAAGGTAGAGCCCATTTCTAAGATCCTTTAGTACTTTCCCTTCGTAATCGTCTAGATCATAGGCTTCCTTCTCTAGAACACAACTCACAATAAGGGATCTCGCATTCAACTAGTAAAACCGAATCCATCCCATGAACCAACTAGTATGGTCAAAAACTAGTGGAAGTCTTAACCACGGTACGATAAGCCCACAAAGCAGGATATGACATGGTATACCAATTGGTTTTGCTTTGTGTGATGGTTTGTTGCAGGATTGTATTAAGAGATTTATTCACTGCCTCAACTCGACCATTCGCTTGGGGGTAATAAGCGGAAGAATGTTCCTTCTTAAACCCCAACTTCAAATTTAATTCAACCATCATATTATTCTAGAAGTGATTGCAATGATGAGTGACAATATCCTTCGGGATCCCAAAGAGGGTGATAATCTGATTAAACACAAAGTGAGTGGTTGTCTCACCATCGGATTTTATTGTAGGCATAGCCTCTTCCCATTTCATGAAGTAATCTATGTCCACAATAATATGATGATGCCCCCTATATGAGGCTAGGTTGAAATCCATGAAATCCATGCCCACTAAGGGAAGGGACTAACGGTGCTAATAGGGTGTAACGAGGTGAGGTGCGAGCGAACGTTTCAAGAAAACACCTGGCAAGGGTGACATCTCATGACCACATTAACACAATCTTTAAAGATTAACATGAAATACCATTAGGGGATTTTTGAGGTAAAAAATGGGCCTCATAATGGAAATAATAAAATAAGAGTTATAATAATAAAATAAAAGTTCTCAATTTTGAAGGGGAAAAAGAAAAAACTATTTTTTCTTATTGTATTTTTGGCATATATCCTTATCGATTCACCCAAATTCTGAGTTTGGGGACTTGTTGGATGCGGAATTAAATTCCGCATCCAACCCATACCCACAGTGCATACTTCTAAGGTACCCACGGCACCCAAAACTGAAAATTTCAATAAAAAAACGTATTTTTAATATTAAGATTTTTTTTTATTGAAATTTTCAGTTTTGGGTGGTGTGGGTACCTCGGAAGTATGCATTGTGGGTATGGGTTGGATGCGGAATCAAATTCTGCATCCAATGAGTCCCCAAACTTGAAATTTGGGCAATCCCATAAGGAGATATGTCAAAAATACGATAAGAAAAAGTAGTTTTTTCTTTTAACTACCATGTTATTTTAGAAATTTACCCTTATGGTTGACATCATCATCTTGAATCCTATTGGTTCTTATAAATTAAATTTTAATGGTACAATTTTTGTTTTGAGGCCCATTTTTTAACCTCAAAACCCCCTTAATGCTAACCCGCTCTTAAAATATTTTGAGTTGTAGAAAGACCAAATAAATGACCAGGACACACCCCAATATGGCATTCATTAAGCATAACCTCAGCCTCCTCGCGAGTCAAACAACAACGTAAGATAGATTCCACTCCACAACGATACAAGGTGTCATTGGTGATGAGGTAGCTCTTAGCATTATGATGTAAGAATCATCTTTCATCCCTCGAGAAATGCGAAGGGAACTTCAGAGTATGAAGATAGACGATAATATCACCATACCAAGGGTATGTAGATGATATGAGAAAAATGTGCTCATCTATAAACGAGTCCTCATGAATCGTTTCCTCGTCCATCCTAGAGAGTTCTGACATTATCTTTGCAAAGACCAAAGGCTTCTTTTACTTTGTTGAAACAAAATCAAGGTCAAATTATTGTAATATTACAATCCATTTATTATATCTCCCCCCTATCATTTGTTTGGTCAAGACGAACTAAAATGGATTGATAAGTGCTACAATTATGGTATGGCAAAGTAATATGTAGTATTTCAATCACTGGACTGCATGAACAGTCGCTAAGGTCAATTTATCGACGTGAGTATATCAAATTTTTGCATTGATAAGATTTTGACTAAGATAATAAATAATATTCTCATGGATCTTGTCATCCTCTTGAACCAGAACCATACCAATCGTCTCTTGAGATGCGACCACATACAACAAGAAATATCTAGTATAGTTTGGTGTACTAAGCAGAGGGATTGATGCCAAGGATTTATTAAGGGAGACAAAGGAATATTGGGCTCCCTCATCCTGTTGATGTATTTGTAACTTCAAAATGTATTCATCTATGTATCTTATGTATTGTAACCCGATGTTTATTCCGAGATGCATCTATAATGTAATTGAGTCATATTGTCATGCCCCGATGTTTCGATCGGGAGGATCAATAATGTAAACAAGTCATGTCAAGTCATAGTGAGTAACCCTCCGATTGTCTAAGGGTTAAAGGCCCCGCAGTTCTGGGGGCACTAGGGTTATTAGACTCTTCTAGTAGAGGTCATCCCTGGTAGGGTTTTAGTCATGTCGGGATTAGTATAAATAGAGAACTGGAATCTCTATTTATCACACAAATCATCCACACTCAAGTGTAGCGCATAGTTGAGGAAGGAGAAGACACTGGGGCTAGTCAAGAAGAAGATTACTGCTATTAGGAGATCACTTACTATTTTGGGGCTTTTACTATTTTGATGCTGATTCTATCTCTGAGGAAGTTGCGGGGTTTTATCCTTTATGGTTTCCCCGAGGAAAAACACTGTGTTCATTGTCTCTTGTGTTTGATTGATGTACTTGTTATTCTCTTAGTTAAAGATCCTAATAATGCTAGCTTAATGTTGAAAAACTAACATGGTATTAGAGCTAACTTGAGAAGAAGACATGGTGTAGTTGCAGGAACTAGGGATTCCTAGTTTGTGGATCTTCCTCCACATATTTTCAGCAAAAATAAGGTGGAATAACTCTCCTCCTTAGGGTGCATCTTTCTGTCGAAGCAGAATCCAATTATGAGGTTTTTCAGTTTTGGACCTGTCACTGCTATCAGAAATTAGGGATTTTCATAGAAGAAGAATTTTTCAATGAGCCCAGGCCTAGATTGATCTCCTCCCCATAATCGAAGTTAGGGACAAATTTCAAGGCATTTGGGTGAACAGAACTCTGAAAATGCAAAACCCTAATTTGCTCATGAACTAGCTCTGCAGGATTTCAGCTCAAGTTTCAGATCCGACATCTTGAACCTGGTAAGATCTAAAATCTTTTTTATTTCCATTTGAGATTCTCAGTTAAGATGTCTCATCATACCAAGCTTGATGAAAATATTGAGGGAGCTGATAACTTCCGAGCTTGGAAGTATAGGATCTCCCTGGTACTAGAAGAGAATGAATTAGACTCCTACATCCATGAGGAGGTTCCAGTTCCAGAGGGAGATGAGGCAAAGGCCTTACATAAGAAGAAGATGGTTATGGCAAAGAGGATCATTGTTGATTCTATCAAGGATCACCTTATCCCACAGGTGTCCTCTCTCAAGACACCTAAAGCTATGTTTGATGCCCTAACCAAATTGTTTCAAGGGAAAAACATAAACTGGAAGATGACTCTGAGGAATCAACGAAAGAATGTGAATATTAAAAATGCAGATACTATCCAGTCCTACTTCACAAGGGTTTTTTAGATCAAGGAAAAATTAGAAGTTGTAGATGAAGAAGTGGAGAATGTAGAGATTGTGATGACAACTCTGAATGGCCTTCCTAGGTCATGGGATTCATTCATCCAAGGAATCTGTGCTAGAAAGAAGTTAGTCAAATTCAGCAGACTATGGGAAGAATGTTCTCAAGAAGAATCACGGATAGCAACCCGAGAAGAGAATATGGGAAGTGAAGATCAATCCCTCACAGTTCACTCCAATAAAGGCAGAAGAGGTACTCATCACTCCAAAGGTAAGAATCCTCATCATGGAGATAATATTAGAAAGAACATGTCTAGATCAAGATGTTATACATGTGATGAGGTAGGGCGCTTTGCAAAAACTGTCCTAAGAACAAGATTCACTCTCATAAGAAGAAGGGGAACAAAAGAAGACATCATGCTCATGCTGCAGAGGATGATGAACCATCCAAGAAGAGATCCAGATATGAAAGTGAAGACTCTTCAAGCAAGGATGAATATGTTTTGATTTCCGCTCTCACAGGTAACATTATTCATGGTAGTGATGATTGGATTATAGACAGTGGAGCATCCAAACATATGACTGGATTCAAAGAATCCTTTGTGAGACTGTCAGAACATGAATCACCTCACAAGGCTAAACTAGGAGATGACTACCAATATCCAATAAAAGGTAGTGGGGAATATTCATATAAACTAGACTCTGGTAAGTCTCTAACAATGAAAGAAGTATTGTTTGTGCAGGACTAAAGAAGAACCTTCTCTCCATATCAGCATTGGATGCAAAAGGAATGCGGGTTGCATTCATAGATGGTCAAGTCGTCATGTGGCCTAGAGGAAAGACTATCGATGATGCGGTAGTGATTGGAGAACAAGAAGGATGGTTGTACAAATTGAAGGGCCATCCACTACAATCAATGGTCCATGATACAGTAGAGCCAAGTGAACTTTGGCACAGAAGGCTTGCACATGTGCATTACAGAGCACTACCTATTGCAAGCAAAGCTGTTGAAGGTCTTCCAGAAATCCAAGCAAAACATGATGGGGTCTGCAAAGCATGTGCAAAGGGAAAGAACACAAAGAAGACATTTCCAAGCAGGAAAAGCAAAGACAAAGACATACTAGAAATCATCCACTCCGATGTATGCGGTCCTATGTCATCAAACTCACTAAGCAGGTATGCATACTATGTTTCTTTTATTGATGATTTTTCTAGAAAAACATGGATTTACTTCATGAAGAACAAAGACGAAGCATTCAGTAAGTTCAAGGAATTCAAAGCCTTGATCGAGAACCATACTGAAAAGAAGATTAAGACTTTTCGATCAGATAATGGCGGAGAATTCACTTCGAATGAATTCAAAGAGCTATGCAAAGAATCAGGGATTAAGAGGGAGTTTTCCACTCCTTATAATCCACAACAGAATGGGATTGTGGAATAGAAGAACAGAACCATCATGGAAGCTGCTAGAGCCATGCTCCATGATCAAGATCTTCCTATGCATCTTTGGGCTGAAGCTGCTAAAACAACAGTGTATGTACAGAACCGTACTCCACATAGAGTACTTGAGAACAAGATTCCTGAAGAAGTATTCTCCAGAAAGAAAACAGAAGTCAGCCATCTCAAAATATTCGGCTGTCCTGTGTACATACACATCCCAAAGGAGAAAAGGACAAAATTAGATCCTTCAGGAAAGAAGGGTATATTCATGGGATACTTTGAAAGCTCGAAGGCCTACAGAATCTATTTCCCAAGAAATAAGAAGATTGACATCAGAAAGGATGTGACATTCGATGAAGACACAACTTACAACAAATCCAAAAAGATACCTGCTAAAGAACCTAAAGAAGCAGAAGCAGAAGCACCCAAAATTCATGATACAACCATGAACGAAGAAGCTCAAGAAGAAGATCGAGAATTTGAAGAACCACAAAGACCTGTAGATCCACCTCTGGAGAAGAATCCTCATAAGAGGAAACCTGCTTGGGTACGAGAACTTATCCAAGGTGTAGAAAGATATGGGGCTCCAGAAGAGAATCACAGAGAAAGAAAGAGGACCATATCCTGTTCCGGGTATGTAGCCTTACTATGTGATTTCATTGATAAAGAACCTTCTAGTTATGAGGAAGAGGCATAACGGAAAGAATGGAAGGATGCTATGATCGAAGAGTACCAATCGATCATGAAGAATGATGTCTGGGATGTTGTCCCAAGACCAGACGAGAAGTCAGTTGTAACTTCCAAATGGATCTACAAGATCAAGCATGCTGCAGACAGTAGCATTGAGAAATATAAAGCAAGATTTGTAGCTCGGGGCTTCTCTCAGAAAGAAAGAGTAGACTATGAAGAAACCTTTGCACCTGTATCTAGATACACTTCCATCAGATCAGTACTTGCTTTGGCTACAGTGATGAAATGGAAGATACACCAGATGGATGTCAAGACTGCTTTCTTGAATGGTGTAGTGGAAGAGGAAGTGTATGTAGAACAACCACTCGGTTTTGAGACACATGACAAGAAGTCTCATGTATGCAGATTGAAGAAAGCCCTGTACGGTTTGAAACAGGTACCCAGGACCTGGTATGGAAGAATTGACAGCTTTCTATCCAGTTTGGGCTTTGCCAAGAGTAAAGCAGATTCCAACCTTTACTACAAGGTTGAAGATGGCAACCCTGTAATGCTTCTACTATATGTAAATGATCTATTTGTGACAAGTACAGATGGATTGATTGTTGATATGAAGAGAAAGCTTGCTATTGAGTTCGAGATGAAGGACTTGGGAATGATGCATTACTTTCTAGGTATGGAAGTATGGCAGAGTACAGATGGAATCTTCCTTGGACAAGGGAAGTATGTAGTAGAGATCTTGAAGAGGTTTGGGATGATGGACTGCAAGGCCATAGCCACACCAATGGCATTGAACTTGAAGCTATTGAGTGATGCTTCATTAGAGTCGGTTGATGCTACGATGTATCGTTAGATGATTGGGTCATTGATGTACCTGACAAACACAAGACCAGATATTTGCTTTGCTGTGAACACCTTGAGCCAGTTCCTGACAGATCCAAGACATGTTCACTTGATTGCTGCAAAGCATATTCTGAGGTACCTGAATGGTACAGTTGATTATGGGCTCAAGTACGATGTGAATCAAAATATTAACTTGGAGGGTTATGTTGATTCAGATTGGGAAGGCAATGCCATCGGTAGGAAGAGCACTTCAGGGTGTTGCTTCGATATGGGGTCAAGTGTGATCTCTTGGTTTAGCAAGAAGCAATCCTATGTGGCATTGAGTATAGCTGAAGCAGAGTATGTCGCAGCTTGTTCAGCTAGTTGTGAGGCAGTATGGCACACGAAGCTACTGTCTGATTTATTTGATCTCTAGTTGGATGCTACTTGTATACATTGTGACAACCATAGTTACGTGAAGTTGTCAGAGAATCCAGTGTTCCATGATAAGTCAAAGCATATCGAGATCAAGTACCACTATATCAGGGATATGGTGCAGAGAGGAGCAGTGAAGATCCAGTATGTTGCAACAGAGGAACAGATAGTTGATGTATTGACAAAGCCATTGGCTAGGGTGAAATTCGAGTACTTCAGGGAGAAGCTTGGTGTTCTCTAGATAGAGGTTTCATCCAAGGGAAAGTGATGAGTCCCATAGCCATTCTGACATGGTGAGAGGATTAGTTCCTTCCATAGTCAGATGTAAGGGCTGAGCCATTCTGTCGTGGTGAGAGGATTGCTTCCTTCCATGTCAGATATGAGTGCTGGCCATTCTGTCGAGTAGGACAGATGTAAGGGCAATTCCCATTCTTTGAATGGAGCTGCCTGGTGAGGTACCAAGAACACTCAGTCTAGGACTGAGTAGCCATTCTGATGTGACGGAGGGATGTGCTCCCACTTGATTAGATGTAAGGGCTGAACCATTCTGTCATGGCTAAAGGATTTGGTTCCTTCCATGTTAGATGTGAGTGTTGGCCATTCCGACGAGCAGGTCGGATGTAAGGGCAACTGTCATTCTCTAGGAGAATGGAGGCACATGGTCTGTTACCAGGTGGCTCAGTTGAAGAGGACTGGGGGCCATTCTGATATGACTATAGGATTGGTTCCTACAAGATCAAATGTGAGTGCAAAGCCCTTCCATCATTGTGAGCAAGATGTGTTCCTGCCTGGGTGGATGTAAGTGCAGGCCCTGTCATCATTGTGGTAGGATGTGTTCCGACCTGGGTGAATGTAAGTGTAGAAATCTTTCATCATTATGGTAGGATGTGCTCTAGCCTGGGTGAGATTCATTCATCATTGTGGTAGGATGTGTTCCGGCCTGGGTGAGATTCATTCATCATTGTGGTAGGATGTGTTCTGGCCTAGGTGAATGTGTGGGAAATCTTTCATCATTGTGGTAGGATGTGTTCCGGACTGAGTGAGAGTCTTCCATCACTGTGGTAGGATGTGTCCCGCCTAGATGGATGTGAGTATTGTGCCTTTCTGACGAATAGGTAAGATATAAGTGCTGAAGAAGACCTACATGGAGGATAGGCCTACAACCAACATGAAAAAGGGCTAGCTCTGTAGATCTTCCTGTGACGAGAAGAATCATGAGATACCAGAGATGATCCAAATCGAGTGATGATAGAGATCCAGTGATGATAGCCGGTGATGATCTAGATCAAGTGATGATCGAGATCCAGTGATGATAGCCAGTGATGATCCAGATTGAGTGATGATCAAGATCTAGTGATGATGCCTCATGATGATCCAGATCGAGAGATGATCCAAATCCAGTGATGATGTCCCATGATGATCTAGATCTGATGACTTGAAGATGAAGATGACTTGAAGACTCAGAAGATCCAAGATGTAGATAACGATATGATCCAGTTGATACAGAGAATAAGACCAGTGCTGAAAATTGTGTCGAAAGAATACCTTCCTAGTTAAGAGGGAGTGTTGATGTATTTGTAACTTCGGAATGTATTCATCTATGTATCTTATGTATTGTAACCCGATGTTTATTTCGGGATGCATCTATAATGTAATTGAGTCATATTGTCATGCCCCGATGTTCCGATTGGGAGGATCAATAATGTAAACAAGTCATGTCAAGTCATTGTGAGTAACCCTTCGATTGTCTAAGGGTTAAAGTCCCCGTAGTTCCGAGGGCACTAGGGTTATTAGACTCTCCTAGTAGAGGTCGGCCCTGGTAGGGTTTTAGTCATGTCGGGATTAGTATAAATAGAGAACTGGAGTCTCTATTTATCACACAAATAATCCACACTCAAGTGTAGCAAATAGTTGAGGAAGGAGAAGACTGGGGCTAGTCAAGAAGAAGATTACTGCTGTTAGGAGATCACTTACTGTTTTGGGGCTTTTACTGTTTTGGTGTTGATTCTATCTCTGAGGAAGTTGCATGGTTTTCTCCTTTATGGTTTCTCCGACGAAAAACACTGTGTTCATTGTCTCTTGTGTTTGATTGTTGTACTTGTTATTATCTCAGTTAAAGATCCTAATAATTCTAGCTTAATGTTGAAAAACTAACACATCCCATAACAACAGAGTATCCTTTTTAAAAGAGCATATAAAACCCTTGGTCAAATTGGCATAATTCACAACAAATCGACAAAAGAAATTATCCATCCCTTGGATACTTTTAATTTGTGTAATTATGTGTGGGGGAGGAAACTAAAGTATTTACTCAACCTTCAACAGATCGACCATAATCCCTTCCTTTGACATAATGAATCCCAATAAGCAACCAGTCCCAATATAAAATATCCACTTTTGAGGGTTCAAAATGAATATGATAACGTTGGAATCTTTAAAATACCAAACGAAGATGCGTTGTATGATCCACTCTCTTGAGAGAGTGAGTAGTGAGGTCATCCATATACACCTCAATGATATATTTAAGGTCATGAAAGCAAATGTCATTTCCTGCTGAAAAGTAGCTCCGAAATTTTTCATCTCGAAATTCATCTTTCAGTATGCAAAAGTATCCCAAGAACATTTAAATGCAGTCTTATGTTGAATCTCAGATTTAATATGGATCTGATTATATCCTGAAAACCGTCCATGAACAAAAAAATATTGCTTCCCGCACATTCATTCAAAACTTGATTGATAAATGACATGGGGAAGTTATCTTTAGGAAAAGACATATTTAGATCTCTAAAATCAGTACACACATAGATGGTCCCCTTATTTTTATCTACATCAACGATATTGGATACCCATTCAGTCAAGGGAACTAGGTAAATGAAGCTAGCTTTAAGAAAATTTTCTACCTCATCCTTAATGGCTGGCGTCTTACAGGGATTCATAGTGCGCAAATGTTGCTGAACATGATTAGCATTATGATACATTTTTATTTCATGTTCAACAATACGAGGATCGATCCCTATCATTTATTCATACGACCAAGAAAATATGTCACGAAATTACTTGAATAGCTCGGTGTATGTTTGAATCTCCTCAGTTAAACAATCGGCATCATTGTAAATGTTCTCAACTTTACCAAGGGTCTAAGAAATGTTGACCAGAATGGTTAGTGATATGTTTTCCACATTCCCTTCAGCATATATACCATGAGTACCTACTGGGAGCACGTGATGCCCAAATTTATCACTTAAGGTCGTCCAAAATTCATCACACTCAATCTGTTCAAGCTCTGGTAGAAAGTAAGATCGATGATGCATCTCCTCCCAAGGATGTTCTTGACTAGTCATGGCCTCGATAATAGCTTCATATGAAGGAATATTGTCATCAAGGACGTCATGTGAGCATGATGAAGTGGACGCCCAAGTAGGAGGCACAATGATATCCTCCTCTTCTGTCCGTGAAGGGGAAGGATTAGATCTAAAGTGATATCAAGCACAATTTGGTAGGCGATCTATGTTGCAAACAATGACATTTCTGTGTCGGTGGGTGAATGACCTTCATCAGAATCAACTGGAGAAGGGATATTCCATAGGTCGTTCAAATACGAGGTATGAAACAAGACATAACTCATTGATTTTGGTAAGGTGGATTCTAGTAAAGGCCATGACCTTGACCAGTATGATAATAACCTCCTCTTGTATGACCCATGTAAGGGTTCATACGAATTTGCATGTAAGGCATTCCTTGGGAAGGGTGGACGATATTACCAAAATTACCCATATGATGTACTAGATGGCCCCATACACCTAGGGAGGAATGCAGCCTCTGGACACAAGGATGCCAGATGATGGGGGAACCATACCAAAGGGACCATGCCCTCCCAAGGGCCCACTTGAAGTATGGGGAGGATTTGTCATGAGAAACACATTCAAAGGGATAGGTGTAGTGGATGATGGGATGAAAGATGGGATATAATTCATAGATCCAACGTTCACATATCCTCCACCACCCATAATAGGATGAAAACTAGGGTGAGGAGAAGACGAAGGGGGTGGCCACCCCCAACAAATGGAGTAGAAAGAGGGATATGAATACTTCCAAACTGATATGCAGTGAAAGGGGATCATGTGCCCCTAAGTCCAACACTAGGTCAAGTACTATGAACATGGATGGATGATGCTATACTAGATAAAACATTCGACATTCCAAAAGTAAAATGGTTTGTGGTAGAGAGAATGAACTGAGTTTCATTACCCGACCCTCCCGAGGAAAAATTTGGGACATAGTCCGAAGACCATGTGAGATCGAAAGGGTTCGTTCCTACAGGATGGGAAATACCTGTTGTATATGGATTAATGTAGACCAAAGTCCCTGGAATCAATAAGGTAGTGGTAAAAGGAGCCCTATGGACTCCTAATCCCAATGTAGACAATGGGGATGGAGGGAACTATGTAGTGTCGAAAGTAGTACTGACTGCAAAATTCCTACGGAGACCTTGATGGGAAAGAGAATTCATATAATGTCTATCCCTCTTATAAAGAGGCTACGAAGGGTCAAAAGCGGTAAACCTGCTAAACGGTGAGAATGACAAAGCGTTAAAGCTCAATCCACGGTGACTCCACAGAAAGAGACTCAAAAACAACAATCTGTATGGCCAACTAATATACAAAAAGCACACCCCTATATAAGATAGGACAAATTCACATAGGCAAGGAATGAGGATAAATTAGCTCCTGAATGTAGCAGGTATATCTCGCTTAGGAGAGGTATGAGACTCCCATACACTACAAGCTGAGGTGTGTGACCAATTATAGTGGCCCTCAACTTCAACTCATAAAGTGACTATGTCATCCGAACCCTACCCTGATAGGACACTCATAGGATAACCTCTGCAAGTACCCCCTACGATACCTAGGGAAAAACACTAAGGTCACCTCAATATAACCAATTCTCAAGCGGACAGTCGTAGGAAGGATCCACCACATGTGTAGGGTAACTAAGACCGAATCTCAAAAGCACCAAAGGTACCTCAAGAGCCCCTAGATACAAATAGGATCCTGAAAATATCTGTGGAACTCAGTGAAGGTAGTGGAGGGCTATCCCCACTATCAATGTGCGTTGTGGCTCGTGATTGACTCCTATGTAAGGGGAGATTCCTGAAAACACCAATTATAGCAAGATTTCACCTCTTACCTAGTTAGACACCTAATTGTTTTTGTTTTATAGTCTTGGAGAAGTTTACTCACAAAATTATATTCCAAGACTCTAAAACCTAAGCTTGTTGGTGCACCCTATAAAATAAAAACTTTCTACTCATTTTTAAATCAAACATCTATTTTAATAGGTTGTGCTTACTTAAGTAATATAGTCATGAAACCAATGATGTTATGAATCAGCAATAAAAATAAATATGCACACCTGAAAACATGCCAAGTGTAATCTTGTTTTCCAAATGAAAAGATAGTATGCCACTAAATGAAATTCACAAAAAATATTCCCTTTCCTTCCAAATGCAAATGCAATCTTTCCTACATAAAATCCTAGACTAATTCCATTCCAAGCAAACCGATGCAAGTTCAATGCAAATGAACATGCAATAACTCAAATATATTTGTATTTTCACAATAAATTAATCAAAATGCAAAAGAAAACCACTAAATTCTCAGTGTTGGTTGTGGAGCTTGATCTTCTAGATTTAGATATGCTATTGTTTAGTTGTGTTTGTACCCCAGTTTTACTATATACTTGTCCCAACAGGGGAGGTGCGGGGGGACATTGTTCCCCCGCAAGGGTTCGGAGGGGACCGTCCCCCCAACTAGGGGGTCCAGGGGAAAATCCCACAAATTAATTTTTTTTGGATGTTTGTTGGCCAATAGTTTATAGGCCCATGGTATTTTCCCATGGTAATTCTCCTATAAAAGGAAAACATTGTAATACAATTGTGTATTGTATTGTAACATTGTAAAATGATCTATGTGATTGTGTGAGAGAGATTGTGAAAGAGTTAAGAGGAAGTGCATCGGGTGTGATGCAGGTTGTATCCATTCATTTTTGTTGTATGGTATAATAATAAAAGGATTGGCAATTTCTGTGTGCAGGACATAGCCCATCTTGGGTGAACCACACTATATTGGTGTCCTCAAAAGGTTTAAGCACATGAGAAATTGTATATATATAAAATATAACACAACATCATTACAATGCCTTACTCATTATAGAATAAATAGAAATCCAAATCCCTCATATCTTCTGTGCACATTATTTGGGTAGACAAAGTTTTTTTTTTTACAAAAACGGTTAAAATTTTAATTAATGACTGGCAAAGAGGCTGCCAGGACCCTTACAATGCTTATTCAGGATAATTATCTTGAGCTTCATCTCCAAATTACACATATCTGAAACAGGGTTGGGCCAAGTCTTTCTGGATTCTGCCATAGCTGGAATGTTGCATGCTAGAGGAGCCTTAGCGTTAGGGAATCGGATGGTTTGAGATTTCTGCATTGACAATTAGCTGGCTCTTGATCAAGGAGGTGCCCCGATTGGCCTCGACATCCGCTAGGTTGTTGAGATTCCTTAGCATGTGGTAAGACTTGTGAGTGCTGAAGTGCATCAGAAGGAGAAGGACTTTCCTGTACGTTAGACCAAGGTTGATATCCGTTGGCCCTTTCTTATTATGTAATGCCTTAATAATTAGCCTGGAGTCACCAAATATAGTAATCTTCTGGATGTTCAGCTTCCTTGCTTGGTTTAGACCTTGTCACAGTGCCAAAAACTCAGCTTGATTGTTGGAGGCGTGTCCAAGACCCCATGCATATGAAAGGTGCAGCTTGCCAGAGGGATCAATGATAATGTCGCCTCCTCCAGCTTGACCAGGATTCCTTTCGAGGCCCCGTCAAATAAGAGGCACCATTCATCAAGGGCTGACCTCCACTTGATAAATTCCTGTTCGTCCAACCTGATTTCCCAGTTTAACTTCTGAGGGGGATTTAAATCTTCCATGGTTTGCTTGTTCAGGTTGAGCTCCTTAAGCCAGAGCTCTTCATCAGGAGTGAGGTTGGTCGATTTTTTGATGGAAGGCTTAGAACTCAGCGCTTCTGCCATCATAGTCTGGGCTTTAACAACAACCTGAGGATGAAGTCTACTTTCCTCTTTAAAAATTCTGTTGTTCCTCTCCAACCAGATTTTCCAGCACAGGAATTTGGGAGTCCACATCCACGCGAGCTTGAGGAGGTTTTTCTTGCTCAAGTTGAAAGGAGAGAGAGAATTCCAGTTGCTTATGAACTCCATTACTGAGTTTGGCAGTCTGTCAGCAATAGAAACTATCATAATCCTCCATACCTCTTTAGTGAACTCACAGCTGATAAAGAGATGCTCAGCTGTTTCTTCAGCATGATTGCACAAGGAGAAGCGTGAAGGCCCTTCCCAGCCTTTCCTTTTGAGGTTATCGCTGGTCATGATGTTGTTGTGGAGAAGGGTCCATATAGAGATGTCAATTTTGGGAATGGAGGGGAAATTCCACAGAGTTTTCCACGGTGCTGGGTTTGGGGCGTTTCCAAGATGGCAGCATAGCCAGCTGCTGCAGAATAAATCCCAGTTCCTGACCCCTAGCCCCGTTTGTCTTTTGAATTGGCAAAATGGGGCGATTTCATTTGCAGAAGACCCAACAGCGCAGAAGCTTCGTCCTTTAGCTCTTCTGGATAGTCTCCAAGATTCCAGTTTTCCCAGGATTCGTGGTCATCATTATTCCAAGTGGAGATGTCCCGCAGCATGGTTTGATTATTTTCCAAAAGCCACGATTTGATGTTCTCCAAGTCGTTGATCTCATTGAGAGGCTGATCCCCCAGTATTGAGTCCTCCCTAATTTTAATTTTTGCACCATTTCCAGGGATCCACGTGAGCTTTGGGATGAAGTGAGGGATGGATCTTTTGCACAGCGTGAAGATCGGGGAGCCTTTCTGCGTTTTTGTGGGTTTTTCTAGGCATCTCTGCCTGTCACCTTTGAAGTATTTCTTCTTGAGAATTTGTTTGCTCCAGGTTCTTTTTCCAGTAATCAAATTCCAGAGGATTTTTCCACCCATGGCAAGATTTTGGATGGCCACGTTCCTAATTTGAAGACCCCCTTCCATCTTTGGCTTCATTACCTTATCCCAGCTCACAAGATGGATCTTCTTCTCACGGTTACGACCTCCTTCCCAAAGAAAACGACAGAGCAGCTCATTGATTTTGTTGGTTATCATTTTGGGAGCTAATAGAACAGAACATTGATAAATTGGCAGACTGGTGAGGACAGAGTTCATCAAAACAACCTTACCTGCTTTGTTGAGCAAGTTTTCTCCCCAGGCATGGATTTTGTTTTTTAATTTGTCCAGCAGAGGCAGCCAATGGGAAAATTTGGGGGTAGCTCTGAAAATTGGAATGCCCAGGTAGCTGAAGGTGTCCCATGTTGCGTTACCTTCCATTCCAAGAATCCTAGAAATCTCCAGCATTTCTAGCGGTGAGAAGTTCCAGCCAAAAATCTTACTTTTGTTGTAGTTTATTTCACTTCCAGAGCTGCTTCTGTAGAGATCCAATTTAGTTTTGAAGTTCTTGGAAGTATTAGGATTGGCAGCTCCTGGTAAAAGAGTATCATCCGTGAACTGTGCGTGGTTTACCTCCTTTACCTTTGGGACAATTCTGATGCCTGAGAGGGATCTGTTTTGAAGCCTTCTGTTCAGATGGAAGCTAAGAACGAAGGCTTGAATGACAAAGAGAATAGGGGAGAGAGGGCAGCCTTGCCTTAATCCTCTTGAAGCCTGGAAGAAATTGGTGGGCCGACCATTGACCAATGGGGCAATCCAGGGGGCTGATATGTAGGCTTTGACCCAATCTATAAATTTCTGACTGAACCCAAATTTCCTCATGGCTGAAAACAGAAAATCATGCTTGACTCTGTCAAAGGCACTGGCCAAATCCAGCTTAACCACCATACCCTTCTCTTTTTTCCTGTAGCTAGTATGAATGGCTTCTTGGACTAAGATAATGTTATCTAGGATCTGTCTTCCTCTCACAAACCCACCTTGATTTTTCGGGATCAGTTTAGGCAGGATTCTTTTGAGTCTGTTGGCAATGATTTTAGTGATGACTTTATATCCTGTGTTACAAAGGGAGATAGGTCTGAATCTGCTGAAGTTCTTGGCACCTTTTTCTTTTGGGATTAGGGCCAAGAAAGAGGAGTTGGTGCTGCCACCCAGATTGGAACAGTTTTGAGCCTTCTTGACCATTCTGTACAGGTCATTTTTTATGATATCCCAGCAAGCAATGTAGAACCGGGCAGTGAATCCATCTGGCCCTGGAGCTTTGTCCAGGTCCATTTTGAAGAGGTATTTCTTGATTTCCCATATGCTGACAGGGGTGTTCAGCAATATATTGTCATCATCATTGACCATGCTTGGGATCTCTGAAAGAGGGTAATTATTCGGGTCCACTGGGTCCAGGTCCGGGGCTGAATAGAGATTTTTGTAAAAAGAATGGGCCGCCTCCTTGATACCACTGAAGTGCTTTATGACTTGATCATGCATTTGTATTTCACTAATGGAATTGTAGTTTTTCCTGGCTTGGGCTTGCTTGCGAAAGAACGAGGTGTTTTTGTCTCCAGCTTGAAGCCAAAGCATTCTAGATTTGACTCTACAATATGTTTCCTCTTCTCTGCAAGCTTTATGGTACATCCTTTGAAGCTCAGCTTCCCGATTAATCAGATCAGGAGTGACTGGAGCTTCTTCTAAGGCCATTTGGTGTCTTTCAAGAGCTTTTTGAGTTCTTATCCTTTCAGCCATGGGAGAGCTTAGACCTTTAGCCCAAGATTTTAGGTCAGCTTTGAGTCTTCTAAGCTTCCCTTCCCAGACATAGAAGGGGGAGCCATACACAGGTTGCTTCCAGGAATTGGACACAAGGTCAAGGAAACCTTCCTAAGTGATCCAAATTGGGCTGAACTGGAAGGGGATAGGACCAAGCTTTTCCCCACTTGACAGGGAGAGCGAAATGGGTTTATGATCAGAGGTATAATGCGGGAGAATCTTGGAGGATGCCATAAGACCTAGGGTTAGAAAGGAGGACTGAATAAGAAAGCGTTCAAGATGGGCAGCAATGTGGCCCAGTCCAATTATTTTATTGGACCAGGTGAACTTCCCCCTGTCAGGAGGGATATATTCAAGCTCCCAATCCATCATCAAGTCTTCCACCCACTCTCTTGCCGGATCCTGGACTAAGGATCCCCCTTTTTTTTCCACCAGAGCAAGGGTTACATTTAAATCTCCAGCCACTACTAAGTTTTCAGTATTGTGTTGATTGAGAAACAAATTAACGGAGTCCCAACACTTTTTTTTCTCAGCAAGGGAGACAGGAACATACATGTTGAAAAGACTTACAAGATGACCAGAGTCTTTGTGGATCAGCTTGGTAAAGAACCAGTGAGTGGTGCCTTCTTCTTCGATTAGATCAAGCTTTGCAGAGTCCTAGAACGTAGCTAAACCTCCCGAGGTTCCTCTTGCACTCACAGCCCTACCTGGGCCTTTCTTCCAAAACGAGTTGCTTGCTCGGAGGAGAGCGTCCTCCTCCATTTTCATCTCCTGGATTAGGAGGACTTCAGGCCTTGTTTCTCTTACTAGATCCCTTTTTGCTTCTTCCTTTAGTATGTTGCCTAGTCCTCTGCAGTTCCAGGAGACGAATTGCATTATTTTCCTGAGTGAGAGGGATGGCCCCCTTTCGGAGTCTTCCCTAGATTCATCCCCGATCTAGTATTCATCATTTCTGGTATGGTATGCTGAGATCCTTAAACCACATCCTTGTAGGACTGCTCTTCTATTCTTTTCTTCTCAGTCTTTCGTCCGCGCTTTGGATGGTCTGGTGATCCCGACTGACTGCTTGCTTCAGTATCTCCTTCCTCAGAGGATTCAGCTCCTGTTTCTGAGCCCAGACTGATATGTTCCTTTGACTGACTAGGAATAACAAGCTTTGGGATTGGGACAGTTGGGCCTTTAGACACCCATGTTCCTTCCTCTTCTAAGGCGAGTATGGGGGTTTGAGCTTCATTGGGAGGTTCCTGGTGACTAGGTTTTGAGCTGTCAACCGTTGGGGGTTCCTGGGACATTTTCTCCTTGCTTTTGGCGTTGTTAGTAGTTCTACTTTTCTTTACTTTCTGCGATCCTTCGACAGCCAGTTTGGGACAATGTATTTGGAAATGGCCATGCTCCTGGTAGTGCCTGCACTTGAAGGGCAGGTGCTCGTACTCCAGTTTCTGATAGTGGGTCTAGGATCCAACAGTTAATTTTACTGCCTTAGGAAGGCCGACTTCAAGATCAACTTCAACATAGATTCTGGCACAGGAATATTGTCCCTTGTTATCAACTTTGTCTATGAAGCAACCAATTCCATTCCCTATTCTCTGCAGAGATTCAAAATCCCAGCAATGCACCCGAAGGTTGGGAATCCTAACCCATACCGGCACTTCTTTGGGTAGATTAAATGAGGGGTCAAAATTCGAAGTCCATTTGTTCAGATATAGACCCTGCATTCCCA
>LPNX010842478.1:47547-73035 GCA_001517045.1 Pseudotsuga menziesii | reverse complement strand
CCAAGAGTAAAGCATATTCCAACCTTTACTACAAGGTTGAAGATGGCAACCCAGTGATGCTCCTACTGTATGTAGATGATCTGTTTGTAATAGGTATGGGTGGTTTGATTGTTGATACAAAGAGGAATCTTGATGTCGAGTTCGAAATGAAGGACTTGGGTATGATGCATTATTTTCTAGGCATGGAGGTGTGGCAGAATGTAGATGGAATTTAATTGGGACAAGGGAAATATATGGTAGAGATCCTGAAGAGATTTGGGATGATGGACTGCAAGGCCATGACCACACCTATGGCATCGAACCTGAAGCTATTGAGTGATGCTTCATCAGAAGCGGTTGATGCCACGATGTATCATCAGATGATTGGGTCCTTGATGTACCTGAAAAACACGAGACCAGATATTTGCTTTGTTGTGAACACCTTGAGCCAGTTCTTGATAGATCTGAGACATGTTCACTTGATTGCTACAAAGCATATTCTGAGGTACCTGAGGGGTATAGTTGAATATGGGCTCAAGTATGAGGTGAGTCAGAATATTAACCTGGAGGGTTATGTTGATTCAGATTAAGCAGGCAGTGCCATCGATAGGAAGAGCACTTCAGGCTGTTGCTTCAGTATGGGATCAGGTGTGATCTCTTGGTTTAGCAGAAAGCAATCCTATGTGGCACCGAGTACAACTGAAGCGTGGTATGTCGCAACTTGTTCAGCTAGTTGTGAGGAAGCATGGATGAGGAAGCTACTGTCTGATTTATTTGATCTCCAGTTGGATGCTACCTGTATATATTGTGACAACCAGAGTTGTGTGAAGTTGTCAGAGAACCTGGTGTTCCATGACAATTCAAAGCATATCGAGATCAAGTATCAATATATCAGGGATATGGTGCAGAGAGGAGCAGTGAAGCTCCAGTATGTTGGGATAGACAAACAGATAGCTGATGTGTTGACGAAGCCATTAGCTAGAGTGAAGTTTGAGTACTTTAGGGAGAAGCTTGGTGTTCTCCAGATCAAGGTTCCTTCCAAGGGGAAGTGATGAGGCCATGAGCCATTGTGACATCGTGTGAGGATTGGTTCCTTCCATGGTCAGATGTAAGGGCTGAGCCATTCTGATGTGACTATAGGATTGGTTCCTACATGATCATATATGAGTGCTACATGCCATTTTTGGAATGGAGGCACTTGGTCAGTTACCAGGAAAGCGCAGTCTGGGACTGAGGGCCATTCTGATATGAATGTGGGATGTGTTCTCACATTATCAGATATGAGTGCATGTCCATTCTGATGTGATTGAGGGATGTGTTCCCACTTGATCAGATATAAGGGTTGTTGCCATTCTCTAGGAGAATGGAGGCACCTGGTCAATTACTAGGAGAGATCAGTCTGGGACTGAGGGCCATTCTGATATGACTATGGGATGTGTTCTCACATGATTAGATATGAGTGCATGGCCATTTTGATGTGATTAAGGGATGTGTTCCCACTTGATCAGATATAAGGGTTGTTGACATTCTCTGAATGGAGGCACTTGGTCAGTTACTAGGAACCCTCAGTCTAGGACTGAGAACCATTCTGACATGGTGAGAGGATTAAGTTCCTTCCATGGTCAGATGTGAGTGTTGTGCCTTTTCACATATGGTAGTAGGTGTGTCGTACCATGCTGATGATTATAAGTGTTGTGCCTTTCCACAGATGGTAGTAGGTGTGTCCTACCATGCTGGTGGATGTAAGTGATGAGCCTTTCCATAGATGATAGTAGATGTGTCCTACCATGCTGTTGGATGTGAGTGCTATGCCTTTTGATAGATGATAGTAGGTGTGTCCTATCATGCCGGTGAATGTAAGTGATGGGCCTTTCTGACAGGGTTGTGGGATGTGTTCCCGCATGGTCAGATGTGAGTGTTGGGAATGCCTTTCTGACATGGTGTTGGATGTGTTCCTCTCATGGTCAGATGTAAGTGCTAGGTGGGCCATTCTAACTTAGGGTTAGATATAAGCGCTAAAGAAGACATAAATGGAGGCTAAGCCTACAACCAGCATGAAAAAGGGTTGGCTCTGTAGAACTTCCTATGACGAGAAGAATCATGAGATAGCACCTATGATGATGATCCAGCAGTGATGATCCAGATCCAGTGATGATGTTCCAGTGATGATCCAGATCCAATGATGATCCAGATCCAGTGATGATGTTCTAGTGATGATCCAGATCCGAAGATGAAGATGACTTGAAGATGAAGATAACTTGAAGATGAAGATGTCTTGAAGATGAAGATGACTTGAAGATGACAAGGACTCGATGATACAGAGAAGAAGACCTGTGCTGATAAATTGTGTCGAGAGAATACCTTCCTAGTTAAGAGGGAGTGTTAATGTATTTGTAACTTCAGAATGTATTCATTCATATATCTTATGTATTGTACCCCAATGTTTATTTCAGGATGTGTCTATAATGTATTTAATTCATGTCATGCCCCTATGTTCCTATCGAGAGGTTCTATAATGTAAACAAGTCATGTCAAGCCATTGTGGGTAACCCTCCTATTGATCAAGGGTTAAATTCCTCGCAATTCCGGGGCACTAGGGTTTTAGACTCTCCTAGAGAAGTTGGCCCTAGTAAGTTATTGTCAAGTCGAGAATTAGTATAAATAGAGAGTGAGTCTCTCTCTCTATTTATCACACACTCACTCACACTCAGTTGTAGCACATAACTAAGGAAGAAGAAGCTGATGGGGCTAGAAATAAAGAGGCTTCTGTTGTCGGGAGATCATCTTACTGTTTTGGGGTTTTACTTTTGGTGTTGATTCTATCTCTGAGGAAGTTGCAGGGTTTTCTCCATTTATGGTTTCCACGAGGAAAAACACTGTGTTCATTGTCTCTTGTGTTTGATTTTTGTACTTTTTATTCTCTCAGTTAAAGATCCTAATATAATTCTAGCTTAATGTTAAAAATCTAACATGGTTTTTATGCTCGGTACATATCAACTGTAGAGTTTTTTGCTTTTAACGGAGTAGATGGGTTGTTAGAGCACCATTTTTACTTGATAAAAAATCTCAATTTTCTCTAATATTTTTTAACGGATTTGAGTGGTTGTTAGAGCACTACTTTTACTTGATCAAAATTCTTGATTTTCTGTAATATTTTGTATAGTTTATTAATAGCAATGCAGACTTACAAAAAAAATTAATGCGAAGTTTAAAGATGTAATCATAATAAAGCTAAATTTAAATATCTAATATACATGAATAGCTTGATATGGGTATACGAAATGTATTTAAATATATAATGACAATTATTTATGTTAATAAATATCAAGTTTGAAGATGATTCAAGATCAAGATTTGTGAAACCGGAAAATGTGAATTGTATTTGTAGACATAAGATTTGTGTATATGTCGAAAAATTTGAAATCAGGAAGATTTAGTGAATAAATAGATGCACCTACTCAAGAAAATATTATTTGGACCCCAAAGAAGAAAATGATATTTTGGTGATATGAATACAAAAAACTGATGTTTTACCCGTTTCAGAACTTTCGATTTCAGAAATTATGGAGGATTTGGTTTTGTTTATTTGAAAAGTTCAAACATTCAAGATCGAGATGAAAGACGCAATTGAAAATAGTAAAATGGAATTTGTGGGTATATGAAAATTGTTTTCACGTTTTATGTTCATTCTTATTCCTCCGCTAAGTTGATGCCTATTTTAAATTCGCTTTTTGTTACTTTTCATCGCTTTATTTTGACTGTTTGTATTATTTTCGTAGAATTTTTTAGTCTACTCTACATTTTGGTGAACATTTGGTCTGTAAACTTGGTTTCATTTCGTTTGTTCCTCTTAATAAACCTAAAGTTTAAATATGTAATATACGTGAATCGCTTGATTTGGGTATATGAAATTTATTTAAAGATGCAATAACAAATATTTATGTTAAAAAAATATGAAGTTTAAAATTAATTCGATATGAGGATCACTAAATGGATTTATTGTTCATT
Source organism: Pseudotsuga menziesii (assembly GCA_001517045.1). Taxonomy (NCBI): domain Eukaryota; kingdom Viridiplantae; phylum Streptophyta; class Pinopsida; order Pinales; family Pinaceae; genus Pseudotsuga; species Pseudotsuga menziesii. Next base: position 69,048 of record LPNX010842478.1, on the reverse strand, counting down.
TATTTTAAACGATTGTTTAATAAGAAATTTCTGAAAGTGGAATCGAAATTGTGCATTTTCGAGTCTACAATTCGACATTTTGGAATCTGGAGATTTCAGAATTAAGAATTTCCGAATATATATATAAAGAACAACATTTATATATATGAATGAGGTGCAACTGATATTTGCTTCAGTAGGAGGTTGTATTTATTGAGTAAATCTTACAAATGTTTTTGTCTTTGGGATTTTTATATTTATAACTTGGAATTAATGTGATTTGTATATGAATTTAATGTTAAGCAAGATATTTCATGTATTTAATAAATTAAGCAACAATTAAATATTTATACCACCATAAGAAGGAATGGATGAGGTGACAAATGTCACGTTGGCACATTATGAGATAATTTCAAGTTCATTTAAGGAAATAAGAGTTGATTTATAATTTTTATAGGTTAATCATTTCCTGATATATAATAACTGTCGTAAGTAAGTTTTACACTAAGTGTGTTAATTTCTTAAGAAAGTTTGGTCTAAAAGGAAAATGTTTCTCCATTTTTTGAATGTTTCTTGAAACAAATGTAGATTTTTTACATTAACAAGTGGTAAAAAAACACAGTAGATTTATAAAGCAAATAATGAGAAGGTTCAACAACAATTTGCTTTTAAAGACTTTGAAGCAAGTAATCTTTCCTCTTGTTTCCTACGTTGGACAAATGGATTGTCTTGGATTCGAGAGTATCTGGAAAAAGAGAAAGATGGACAAATCTGAAGGCTTGAAAGAGATGTAACTCTTGATATTCCAGTGAATGTGAGTCCTTGTCTATCAGTGTCTCCGATATCTATTGTAACATTTTCTAGGGTCATACCTTGGTCTTTATGAATTGTTAAACCCCGTTCCATACAAAGTGGTAGTTTCCTACAGGATCCCCTTGTTATTGTAGATATTGGAACGTAAGTAGAATTCAAAACATCCCATAAGGGTCCTTTGTAATAGAGGAATTGGACAACAACAAAAGATGGTAAGCTAGGAGGTTGTTCATTGGAATTGTACACAATGTCAATGACTTTTTCAAGTGAGTCTTTAATGAGTCCTTCTTGAACCCATAAATTAGAAGTTAACATGACTTGTTGACCAATTGCAAGAAGGACCTTTAATGACAACTACTCATCCTCAATGGATCCATGGCCATGTGTGTTCCTTTGTTCTGCGAAGAAATGTGCAATTGGCATATTAAGTTGTTTCAGCATGTGTTTATTGTGCAGTGCAACAGAGGTATTGGTGGGATATAAGTGGATAGATTGTTGAAAAGAGAAGTTTTCCACATTCAAAAAGCATGAGCTTGTTATTGTCATTAGGAGTGCCAAGTATTCAACAGTTGATGTTCCATTTCGTAGGTTTAGAAAGAGTTGGCGAAATCATTTTGAGAAGGGCTATTTCCTTGTCGAAAAATTGTTTCTAGTGTGATAAAAGTATCAAATGTACGCCACAAAGCTGTTCCAATGGATGAGCCTGCATACATGGGGATGTCCTTTACAGGAGGCAATTGTCCAAAGTCACCAACAAGGATTATGGAACAACCACCAAATGGTATTGTACTATTTGAGTGGAAAGCTTAGCGTAACCGTGCATCAATTTTAGTCAACATTTTTGGTCTGATAAAGCTCATTTCATCTATGAGAATATAGCAAATGTGGCAGAGTTATTCTTGAAGTTTTGAAAGGGGTTGCATTTCACCAATAGGTATTCGAAGACCAGAATGTATTATAGATGCATGTATATTAAAAGAAACAACACCAGTTGGAGAAAGGAGAAGAAGTGTGCAGTCACTTTGTTCAGATGGAATTTGTAGTACAGATTTTAAGCAAGATATCAGGTAAGATTTCCCAATTCCCGCAGTACCTCAAATCACCATTTTGAGTCATGGAGTGGATGTAGTATTTCTAAAATGAGAAATGACAACATGAAAGGCTATGCGTTGTGTAGGAGACAAGGAATCAGGTGAATTGGACAATGATAGGTTGTCTTCATGTAGTTGGGTGGACAAGCGATTGAGATCAATAAATGATGTTGATGTATCATGCAAGTCATTGGTTATATTGTTATGTGTCCAAACGTGATTTTTGTCAAAATCACGATGTCCAAGCATTTCAAGGTTATCAATTTGGATTTTTTTGCCTAGCCGCATTTGAGAGAGAAGTTCCCATTCATCCATGTTATGAGACAACAGAAAGGTAATAGCATCAGAATTTGAATTATTGGATAGAGGTGTACAGGATTCTTCTTGTGCACGTTCAACATGCCAAATAAAATATGTGCCTTTAATATTTTGCCAATGAGAAATGATTTCAAAAGTTGTTGTTCCAATATCCTAAGGGATGGAACGAAAATGTTTGTATAGAATAAGTTCTCTCCAACAAAATGGTTCAAAAGATGAAGAATCAAATGGAGGAATGGAAAGGAATTATGGATAGACTCTAACAATTTTGTGATGTAAGTTTTGTTTCCATGGATTTTTTTTTCGATTAGCAGAGAAATACCAAGAACGAGTAGCTTCAAGTAGTCTTAGATGTTCAAGAGCTAATGGTATTTGCATGTATGTAAATATACAGGGTGGATATTAAGGGATGTTATTAGTCCCATTACAAACACGGAAGAAAACACTTTGACTCACATTCAGTGAAAAGAAGTGATGGCTAAAAAGAACAAGTGGGAGTTTTTGCAGCATGTGACATGTCTCTTGTGCACTAATGTCTCGTTTTGCAACTGTTTGTGCAAGCAATTGTTTGATTGGTTGAAGAATGGGGTCATCACTTGGTGTTGCATGTGCAAGGAGAGAGAGAATTTCATGGTAGCTTTCTGATTTTGGTTCTATTTTTTATGCATACTTTGAGATGTATTTGAGGACGGCATGTTTACTAAGAACATGTTGGAAATAAACATTATCCCTCCATATTGAAAGCATGGTAGGGTTGTGAATATTGAGAAGGGAATCATTTCTTGCAGGATTGTATGTTTTATGTCCATATGCATCAATGAATAATGAAGAAGCAGCTTGCAGCTTATATGGAAAACCATAGCGACATTGAACAGATGTTCCTTTTTTGCGAAGGCAAGTTGATTCTGAGCATTTGGTGTGTCTTTGAACAAAATTTACAAGTTCTTCATAGTCAACTGAGTAGTTTGATGCAAATATGGATTCTAATGCAAGATTGCATGGATCATTTGTTGTAGATTGGTGTAATCCATATGTTGACAACTACGTATCACGAGGATTCCAAGCTGTAACATATGTGTCAAAAAGAATATTTGCAGCTTCAACTGCATCAATATCTTCCCAATCTAAGGTGTCCATATTTGGTGCATCTGCTAACCAAATAAAACCATGAATGTGTGTCGATCCTCTATGTTTCCATTCATACATGCATGGGAGGAAAAGAAATTTATTAGAAATGAAATGTATAAAGTGAAAAATACGAAGAGAAAAATAAGAAGGAAGAGATGTTAAAATACTTGCACCAAGAATCTGTTATTTGAAAACCTTTTTCAAGCACCCCTTGAAGGAATGTTTTGAATCTATTATGCATGTATTGTGATGTAATATGTGGATTTGATATGATGTTGTGAACTTTGATTTGGTAGTCTTGAGCTAAACCGGTAGAATGTCCAACATGCATTAGAACATGCAAATCTGGCTATTGTGTATCAGCTGCACTAAGGGTAAAGAACAAAGTTGGTGTACCTTGTTGATTGATCATATTTGTTAGTTTAGCCCTACTTTTGTTCCAATATGACCGTGTTCCACGTAATGAAGATCCAAACCTTGTGAGCCACTCACCAATTTCTGATTAGGCATGTCCTGCAATTGGTTAACAAGTTCAAGTATTGTTGGAGGTAATGTATCTTCAAGATTAGTTTTGACAAAAATAGAGGCAGTAGCATTACTCTGATGATGCATAATTACATTGTATATGTAGTATCGGAACCGAGGATGTTGGCCAAATCTGTTATCATGATAGTGAATTAGGTGAATTGCATATTCATGCATATCAACCTCATGAATGCGTGGTTGTTTAAGCATTGTTGCACCTGTGGGGAACAAAGTTGGAAAAGGCATGGAAATAAGTCCTTTTGTGTTGTACTCATTGATATGGGAAATGCTTATTGGAGGCCAATCAATTGAAGGTGCTAGTGGAATATTTGGTATATGTAGCAACTGTCTAATTTCTTCAACCTCAGTTCTAGCATTAGCTTGTGTTGAAATAAATGAGGAGGATTCTATTTCATAGGGTTCAAATGAATTTGGTGGTTCAATTGTAGAGGACAAGCTTTGCTAACAAGATATTGTATCATTTCTATTAACATGCAGAATCCAAGGTGAAATGTCTATTGAGACAAGAGGCAGGGAAGATAATGCAACTAAGTGGACCTGTACATCCTTGTAGTATGGGTTGTTTTCCATTTTGTATCCAAGGGAAGCAAGAACATGTGTACAACTAACAAACAGTTCATATGGATTGTTTGTAGAGTTGCATTTGCGAACAACAAGGATGTCATGTTCTGATATTAGATGAGGCAGGTATTTGGAAATATTAGAAATGTCCTGGGGGAAGAAAATAGTATGTCCAAAATATTTATATTGACCACCATGAGCATGTGTAACTTGTAAAACTGGGTTAGCATGACTAATGAGCATTTCTTAAACCTATGTAAGTACTGCAAGTACAGGTGGTTGGAATCCTAGATCCATATTGTTTTCCAATGAAAAGCGATGGCCTTTTCGTTCTAGAATACAACGAGAACAAGTATATGCATTATGGAATTTTTTCGTCACAATACTAGGGTAACATTCTTTGCAAATTGAGCAGACATGCATATCACGAAGTTGGTCCATTTTTTTACGAAATCATTGATGTGCATCATCGATGCGGGTGATCAATTGATTTTGCATAGATGGTCGAAGTGAAGGTCTGTTGGAAGGTTTGGGAAGAGAAACTGGACAAGACATATCCATAGGTAACCGTGTAGCTCTGTAAAGAAGACGTTGTCTCTTGTTGTTTTTATCTCTGTTCTCTACATATACTATTCTTCTTTGGGAATTGGCTTGTTCTTTGTAATGAGTAGGCATAATGCCTACAACAAAAGCGTAAAATTGTGGAATAGTTATAAGGTTTCATTTTTGGCAGTGACACATTCTCTATATGTATTAACTGCAAAGCTTATCGGTATAAAGGAGAAATAAAAAAGAAAATATTAACTGATTACATCTAGGTAATTAAGAATGTTTCTGGAAAATAATATTGATGGAATAAATATATTTTTGTAGGTTAGATGTTGATGATTGTAAGAAACCAACAAAATAGAAGAACAAAATCTAGTATGAAAAAGGATATATGAAAAAAATATAATATTTGTTAACAAATAAGAAAAGAAATTTGTTAATTCAATAAATAAACAAAATAGAAAATTCTAATGCTATTCAAAAGTAATCTTACAAGTTGCATAATGAATTTAGGTAAAAAATGTTTAGTGATATGTTCTATAGTGAAAGTATCAAATTGCAAAATAGAAGTTGCCGAGAATGTATTTTCAAAGAATATGAGAATATGTCAAGTCGAAAAAACGTATATATTTATATATCCGGTGAAGTTGTTGATGATGTATTTTCAACGATGACAACTACAACTTTTAGGTGCGAAATTTCAAGAATTGATGTTGATTCAGTTGATAGAAGACACACGTGTTTTCCTGAGATGACCAAAACATTCATGACAGACAATAAATAATATGCCTATGTATCAGGTTGAACAAAGTTATATATTTATGTATCCAATGAAGTTGTTGATGATGTAGTTTCAACCATCACAATTACAACTTTTAGGCATGCATTTCCAGAGAATGTCTTTGTTTTAACTGAAAGAGTAAGAACTAATTCTTTGTTGCAGATTCTCTCCACTATTTCAGCAATTAATGATGATTCAGTTGAGAGAAGACATGGATATTTTGCTGATATTCCCATGAGTTGGTTTGCAACATCATCAAAATCGATCACACCATGAAGATTTCCAATTATATCTTTCAAGTCAACCTTTAGGATATATCGATAGTCACATTCAGGAAACTCCCCATCACATTTATCACAATGCCAAATGTCTCCAACTTTGTCGGCAATCTTTTCCATGCATTGTATACCATCAACAAAAAGAGGGAAAGAAAAGAAATGAAAGTCATCCATGTTAACATTTGTGATGGTTGCACCAAGAAAATACCAAACAACTTTTTCAGATGCTTGAACAGTTTGTAGCTCATTGATGGTAATGAATTTGCGACAAGCAGAATGAGAGGCACTGAATCTATGACTCAAAGACAACGATGCTGAACGAAATACATTGTCATTAAACCATTTCTGAACAAGTGATGTTTGTTCAATATTTGGGTTTATAAATATAGTAGAGTTGGAAATAGTGCCAACAGATTTTCCATTAAAATCTGTAACAAGGCCGCCCTTGATCACTACCGTTGAAGGAGTAGGTAAACCATGAAGGATGGAAAGCTCAGCTCCTTGAATTTGGAAATTCTCTCCCCAAAGTGTTATGTCAATACTATAGCCTGACATGTCATGCAGTCCAATGGTTCACCTAATAGTTTCAACACCATCCCGTTTTCATATCGTGGATGTAGGTGAAACTGATATGACAAGTCCAACAAGGTTAACCATGGGATTTACTGGTATAGTTTGAATCTCCTTAATAGTTTTAAAGTGAAAGCAACATAAAGGTATTAAGGGATATTCATCTAAGCATGGTTGAATGGTTGAAGTGGAACCTAGAAAAATATCATTATGGCTTTTCAAATGGTTGAAAATTGGGTTGGATGCTTTAACTATGCCATTTTATATGGTGTACACTATTCCTATTTCTATTTGTTCATAGAAAGAAAATTCCAATTCATTGAATGCATATATATGTATTTCATTGTGTGACGCATTAACGAGGTCAAAACAAAACACTTTTACAGACCCTCATTGGTTGCCATATTGATGTATGTTTGTCTTGGCAGTAACTCGGCCTTGAATGTTCCAAATTTTGGTAGAAGAGGAGAGTGATGTGAATGGGATAGTTTATGTTCATTTATTGAGCTAGTGTTCACTGGAACAGAATAGATGCTTTCAAAAGGAGAAGCTAGAGGTAAGTGGTAAGGTGCAGGATCTCCAATAGTTGTTGCATCCACTTTGACAACTTCGAGTGCTACCAACGCAATAGTCATGTGAGATGAAGTATGTTAGACATGAATGGGAGACAAATATTGGATGCATGAATAGTGTGAAACTGATTGAGAGAAAAAGGAAGAGGAAATTAAACGTACGTTATATTACGTACAATGTCGCATGAACATTGCGTAATTTTGATTATTGTTCCTTCTTTTAGTTTTCTATTTTCTACAACATCACTATATATAACTGGAAGAAGTAGCTCATGCTTGTGAATGTCGTCCAAGATAGATATTTGGAACCGAATAGATGATGAGTTGAATGAAATCACTTGGTTTAATGCAGAGATCTATACCAACGGACAAAGGTTGATAGCACCATGTAGCAATAGTGAAATAGAATCTTTAGTTACCATAGTCTCCATAACGTGATGGTTATTTTTTCCTGTGAAATGAAACAGAGAATGAAAATATAAAAAAAAATTGGAATGTAACATAATAATTTGACTAGAATAAAATGGATATATAAAAACAAACTTCTTCGCATTAATATATTTCATTATTCTGGTTGTTGTTATTCATTAATATATTTGATTACTTTGGTTTCAATCTATTTGAGCTATAAACATATCAAGCAAAAATCCTATGTGTTGAAATAGGAACATGTTGATTTTCCTATTGCCAATTTTTGATATTTTGGAATGTGGAAATGTATGTCCTATGTTTTGCAATAAGGAACATGCTATCTTCCTATTTCCGAATTTGCAAGATACCCATAAATCCTATGTGTTCAAATACAAACACGTTGATGTTCCTTTTTCTAATTTCCGACATTTAGTAATCCAGATATCTATGTCCTATGCTTTTCAATAAGAAACACCATTTACAACTATGAATATTTTGGATTGCAGAAATCCTGTCATATGTTTTTCAATAACCGATATTTCTGAATTCAAAATTTTTACGTGTGAAAATAACGAACATGTAATCTCCCGAATTCCGATTTTCCAACATATGCATAAACCCTACGTGTTCAAATACGAACATGTCCATGTTCCTATTGTGAATTTCCGACACAATGAAGTTTGAAAATGTGTGTCGATTTTTTTCCAATAAGGATGATGCTAGTTTCCGATTTGTGATTTTGCAACATATCCAGAAATCCTTTGTGTTCAAATAGGAACATTTCGGTGTTCCTATTTCCAAGATTTCGGAATCCTATTGCTAAGTTCATGCCTATTTTGAAATCGCTCTATTATTTAGGAATTGGGATTTTTTATCTTTAGGAATCCGAAAAATCTATGTCCCATGTTTTGCAATAAGGAACACCATTCACAAGTATGAATATTTTAGATTGCAGAAATCTAAGATTCCAATTCAAGTCACATGCCTTTTTTCACAATGCAAGAGTAACATGGAATTAAAAGACAGCAAGAGAGTAAGAGTCAATTAAAACATAGGAAGGGTGTTTCACCATCTCATAAGCAACATTTTCAATTAGGAAAAAAATCTGAAACCTAACATTTTATTGATAGGCATGTATGTGTTTAAATACAAACATGTTGATCTCCCTATTTCCAATGTGCTATAGTTCGGAAATCAGAAATCTATGTTGTATGTTTTACCATAAGGAACATGCTATCTTCCGATCTCCGATTTTGCAACATATCTAAAATATGTGTTAAAATAGGAACATGTCGTTGTTCCTATTTCCAACATTTTGGATTCTGAAATCTCCTTTTTCATACCACAATCTTTTTGCAACAAAGCAAGAGTCACATTCAATTAAAACACAACAACCGTGTTTCACCATATAATAAGCATACTAAATGAAGAACTAAGGAATACGTGCAAATTTAGCAAGGTTCAAAATCTTCCAATTTTGCGACATATACATAAATCTGATGGGTGTAAATACAAATATGTCGATTTTCCTATTGCCAATGTGCGACAGGTCGGAAATCGGAAATCTATGTCGTATGTTTTCCAATAAAGAACATGCTATATTCTGATCTCCGATTTTGCAACATCCAAAATCTATGTGTTAAAATAGTAACATGTTGCTGTTCCTATTTCCAACATTTCGGATTCCGAAATCTCGATTTTAATCCTATTGCTAAGTTCATGCCTATTTTAAAATCACTCTCTGTTATTTAGGAATCAAGATTTTCGATCTTTAGGAATCTGGAAAATCTATGTCCCATGTTTTGCAATAAGGAACACCATTCACAAGTATGAATATTTCGGATTGCAAAAATCTCATGTCATATGTTTTTCAATAATTGATATTTGGGTTTCTGATTCAAGTCACATGCCTTTTTTCACACAACAAGAGAGTAAGAGTCGATTAAAACATAGGAAGGGTGTTTCACCATCTCATAAGCAACATTTTCAATTAGGAAAAAACTGAAACTTAACATTTTATTGATATGAATGACATATACATAAATCGTATGTGTTTAAATACAAACATGTCAATCTCCCTAACATAAATTGTATGTGTTTAAATACAACCATGTCGATCTCTCTATTGCCAACGTGTGATAGTTCAGAAATCGAAAATCTATGTCGTATGTTTTCCAATAAGGAACATGCTATTTTTCGATCTTCGATTTTGCAACATATCCAAATATATGTTAATATAGGAACATGTCGTTGTTTCTATTTCCGACATTTTGGACTGTGAAATCTCCTTTTTCATACCACAATATTTTTGCAACAAAGCAAGAGTCACATTCAATTAAAACATAACAACAGTGTTTCACCATCTAATAAGCATACTAAATGAAGAACTAAGGAATACTTACAAATTTAGGAAGGTTCAAAATCTTTCAATTTTGAGACATAGACATAAATCCTATGTGTTTAAATACAAACATGTCAATCTTCCTATTGCCAATGTGCGACAGGTCGGAAATCGGAAATCTATGTCGTATGTTTTCCAATAAGGAAAATGCTATATTTCGATCTACGATTTTGCAACATCCAAAATCTATGTGTTAAAATAGGAACATGTCACTGTTTTTATTTCCAACATTTTAGATTCCGAAATATCGATTTTCACATTTTATTTTCACTGTTCGTATTATTTTCGCATAAGTTATTCCTCCGCTAACTTCACGCCTATTTTAAATTCACTCTGTTATTTTTCATTGATGTTTCACCATCTCATAAGCAACATTTTCAATTATGCAAAAAACTAATACCTAATATTTTATTGATAAACACGACATAACCAATACATGCCACAATATTTATGCAACAAAGCAAGAGTCACATTCAATTAAAACACAGCAACGCTGTTTAAATGAAGAACTAAGGAATACCTGCAAGTTTAGCAACATTCAAAATCTTCTGATGGAAACTCGAAGTGTAAATGAAATAGAGAAAGATCAATATAAGCAAAACAAAGGAAAATAGCAAGAAATAGTGGTTACCAGAAGGCCTATTTATATATGGAAAACAAAGGTAGTGTAGCAACGAATGCCGTAAATGAAATATTGTAAAAAAATATTGGAGATCGTCATAAGATGAGCAAAATTGAAGATATAACCCCATGTTTATCTCAAACAATAGACTTTATTGCATTAATGGAGAAACAATGCATTGATGAAGCATTAATGTGAATGAAGAGACATGGGAAAAATGTCTTTAATCACTTGAACCAGCAGTGAAACAAAAGCATGACGAAATTGACCCCAAACTAAGATCCTAAATGCACAAAAGCGCAGTAGAAAATCATAGCCTAAACCCAAATAAACTGAAACTTGCAAAATCTTCGCAAGGGCTATGCCAAACTGAGAGAAATGAATTGCAAAATTGTCCGAAAGCCTTTAAAAAAAATAATTTCCAGCACCGGTCGTTTAGGACAACATATATAATTGTAGTCAGAACACGCAAGCCACCTGTCGAAAAAAAAAGGTATACACCAACTGGGAAGAAGGATCCGCATTTGAAAATCAATCCATTCACACACAGCAACAGATAAACATGTAATGAAAAACGCAATCCACCTGTCGAAAAAACACGGTACCGATCAAATCCATACGAACAAACAGAATAAAGCCTGAGAGATTTCAGAACCTGTACTTAACCGATCAACTCCATGCTGCCTTTTTCGCACCTAAAGTCCATGCCGCCGTGTTCCGTCCCTACCTAATCATAGGATACAAGAACCGGGAAATCTAACCAATGTGTGACGTACCTAAAATCGCCAAGTACTGGGCGACATGTGTCGGAAGTTAAGTGGCCAAGGAAACGAGGAATCTTTCGAAACAAGTTATTTCATTATGAAAACGCCTTCAGCATAATTAATATATTTTGATTTTTGTAAAAAAAAATTAGAGATTTATTAAAAATATTAATTGTTCGTCATTAAATTTATTATTATTATGGGATTTTTGGTTTTAGATAATATAATATATCGATCCATATATAATTATAAGTTGTTTTCTTCTCTTTGGTTATCTTCTTCTTAGTGCACTAACTTAAATTTATTAATTTTAAAAAAATCTTATCTTGTGTATTACTCTCGAGGGCAGAATGGTAACACCACACGTCTCTTTGTTCCGGTTTGGAATAATAATGCTACCGTTTAAAGAAAAAGGTAGCTTGTAAATATAAGAAAATGTTAATAAAGAGTCTCATTTTGTTTTAATTATTCCATCCATAATAATGTTTCTCTTCATAATTTACGTTTGATGTGAAACCTCACTAAGGAGCCTGCTTCTTTGGCCCCGCCACTATGGGGAAAATAGTCCTCAGGCAGACTAAATTTGCAATAGCCTACTCCACTTATGCATGGAGTCGGATCCAATGTTCTAGCATAAAAAATTCAAGACATTTTTATTACCTAGAAAAAGGTCAATTATATTTTATATGGAAAGCAAGGACAAAAGGATGCAAAACATTATGATGGGAGCATTTTACAATTATTTGGTCATCCTCCTCCTCTTCTTTTAAAGGCACATTCATTGCATGTGGGAGATCATCATTTGTTGTTGAAATATCTAGCCATTCGATACTTTTGACTTACGTTAATTTGTGGCGATCCCTTTGAAAGATATAATTGACATAACATTAGGTGGTGGTCGTGCACTATTGGCATTTGGAGTCTTCGCTGCAGGTGGGAAGTTTGTGATCAGGCGAGGCTATCGATTACTGATTGAAACTTCATACTGCTGGATCTGCTGCGTTTTAAAAAAAGCCCCAAGGGTTAGCTCAATTGGTAAGACGTGCGCACACTTTCTCGGTACGGGGGGAGGTCACGGGTTCGAGCCTTGAGTCCTTTGGGGTTAGGCCTTCTATGAGGAAGGCCGGCGGTTTACCACCTCTACCATCCACTAATGTGGGGAAGTATTGCTGGGTTTCCCGTGGACATATACTCTGAAAAATAATTGACATAACATTATTTATGTTTAGATGTGGTTTTGCCATACAACAGTTTAGACCACACATACAATTACATGATTTACACTTTTTTCATAAAGACTATAGCTATTGTGAGGGGAACTAGATATTTATTTTAACGTAATGAGGGACGGGTTTAGATGGTTGGAGGGATGTTAGGGGAGCGGTTAAGAGTGGAGGGGTTTAATAGTGTTAATTTTTTTTAATGTAATGTTTTAAGGTTAAGTTGGAGGATTATAGATCTGTTTTTGGGTTAAGATAAAATTTCAAATACTACATATCAAAACATATTTCAAGTTTTGTTGTTTTTTAATTAGATTTTATTTTTTTAATAGTATGCTTTTTTATGCTATTTGTCTTAACTATTTTTTTGGTTTTGGTTATTAAGTACAACAATAACATGCTCATTAGAGAAAGGAAGAAATTGCATATCCATTGATAATGATCCACTACAATACAATTACATCAAGCAACGAATTAATGCTATTCAAGTTCTTCGAGATGAATTGCGAGAAGTTGGTTTGAAGAAAGGAGAGTTTAGTGAAACACTTGTGAAAAAGATGTCCAAAGAGCCTTAACCTCCATTAGGAGGGATATTTGGAAATGAGTACTTTGGGCATCTTGTAGACATAGAAGACCCTCCAATGGAAGAGGACGTTGATTTACAACTTTATGATCAAATATATTAGCATTGTTTCGACTTTTAGACTTTATTTTAAACATAATATATATATATATATATATATATATATATATATATATATATTGCTTTTAATATGTTATTACAAACATATGGTATCGTTTTTCTTGAATTTATGCGAATGTAATATTTTGGAATATAGTATGAAATAGTATCATTTTCATACAAAAATTCTATGAAAATCCATTGATAATGGTTTTAAATGTCTTTATTTTATGGAATTTCTTAGAATTTTGTTAATAAAAAAGTCTTATTTTGTTCATAAAAATGTCTTATTTTAAATAAAAAATTGCAAAATGTATATGCTTTTCAATATAACTTGCTTCTAAATGTATGTTATTTTGTTAAATGTGTACAAAAGACACTTGAAAATAGAAAGTAATAATATTTTACAACAACGATGATTCAAAATGTCAAAAAAATGCATTATAATGAAAATGTGTGATATGGTATCAACCCTTTTTTAAATGGAGCTAAAAATAGCTACTAAAAATAGGAGAGAGAAAAACTAGAACTATGTCATTTCATAGTATAAGTGGTTTAAGTATTAGATACAACTATTAGCTTAACTCCAATGATGATACAACTATGAGCTTAACTTTAACTGGAAGCTTAATAACCATAAATTAAGTGGTTGTTATATTAGATTAATTATTAAATATGTAAGTAATTGACACATTCTTTAGGAAAAAACATTATGAACGTGTCAAAAATATATCTCTTACTGTATTAATCTTAGTAATATGATTGTTACTAATTTATTAAAAATTACCTTTAGATAAAAATACATATTTTAAGATATTTTTATTACATTAAAGCATCTTTCGACTGATAAAACAATTATTCCATTACACAGCTTGTTTTGATTACTGATAAAGCAAATATTCCATTAACTTTAAGATAAAAGAAACATTATAACAGTGATTTTAGATGCTTACACTTTCCAACCAAAAAGCCACATTACATTATTTCGAGGAAACCCACTTCACTATCTTACCTACTTCCACGGTCGCATTATGCTTCGGGAACACGTTAGCCAGTCGGTCCTCTTGTATACGAATTTCAAGCTTAAAGTTCTTTTAAATGACACTAATTGGCAACTTCTGGTTCTCTGGCAAGTAACATTGAGATTACACATTAAATATGGATGCCCACGGCAAAGAGAAAGCTATTGGAATTGATTTGGGAACAACTTATAGCTGCGTCGCAGTGTGGCAGCACGATAGAGTTGAAATTATTGTTAATGATCAGGGGAACAGAATCACTCCTTCCATTGTTGCGTTCACACCTAATGAGAGGCTCGTTGTCGATGGTGCAAAATATCAGATCGCAACTAATCCCCACAACACCGTGTTCGATGTCAAAAGACTCATTGGGAGGAGATTCAGCGATCCCGATGTGCAGAGTGACATGAAACTATGGCCCTTCACTGTTGTCTCTGGAGACAATGGCAAGCCTCTCATCCAGGTTGAGTACAAAGGCCAGAGGAAGAAGTTTGCAGCCGAGGAGATTTCTTCTATGGTCTTATCGAAGATGAAAATGATAGCGGAAGCATATCTCAAATGTGATGCCATGAATGCTGTGGTCACAGTGCCCGCCTATTTTAGCGATTCTCAGAGGAAGGCCACTAAAGATGCTGCTGTCATTGCGGGTCTTAATGTCATGAGAATAATTAACGAACCCACAGCTGCAGCTATAGCTTATGGGTTTTCTATACAATGCACTGAAAAGAAGACAATCTTGATTTTTGACCTGGGTGGAGGAACTTTTGACGTCTCCGTTCTTAGTGTTGAGAATGGTAACTTTGAGGTGAAGGTTGTCGGAGGGGATATGCATTTGGGAGGGGAGGATTTTGATAACAGGATGCTCAATTACTGTGTCCAACAGTTCAAGAGAAAAAACAAGAAGGACTTAGGCACAAGTGCAAAAGCCCTTCGTAGACTCCGCTCAGAATGCGAGCGGGCAAAAAGAAGCATGTCTTCTGCTATAGAGACTGTGATTGATATTGACTCTCTTTTTGAAGGAGTAGATCTGCATATAAAGATTACTAGAGCCAAGTTTGAGGAGCTGAACGCTGATATGTTCAAAAAGTGTATGCAAATCCTGAAGAAATGTTTGGAAGACGCCAAGATGAGAAAAGAGCAAATTGACGAAGTTGTACTGGTAGGAGGCTCCACCCGCATTCCAAAGCTCCAAGAACTTCTTCAACACTTCTTTGATGGAAAACAGCTCTGCAAAAGTTTAAATCCGGATGAAGCTGTTGCACATGGTGCTGCAATTCAGGCGGCATACTTGAACAATGAAGGCATCCGCTTAGTCCTTATGGACGTCACGCCTTTGAGTCTCGGACTTTCATGTGGCGGGGGTGTCATGTGTGTAGTCGTTCCCAGAAATACTCCCGTTCCCACTAGAAGGGAGAAAGATTTCACTACAAGGTTTGACAATCAATTAGATGTGTCTTTTCGAGTTTATGAAGGTGAGCGAGCTATGGTTTCAGACAACAACTTGCTGGGTAAATTTGTGTTGTGTGGAATTGAAGCAGCCTTATGTGGAGAGCCACAACTTAAGGCTGTCTTTGAATTGGATGTGGATGGAATTCTAATGGTTTCAGCCCTGGATGAGGGAAGCGGGGTAAGTAATCAGATTAGAATTACCAACGACAGTGGTCGGTCGAGCAAAGAGGAGATAGAGAGAATGGTGAGTGATGCAGAGAGACTCCGACAGGAGGATGAAGAGGCGAAAAAGAAGCATATAGCCAAAGATAATTTGGCCAATTGTATTTATAGCATGAGAAGCAGAGTGGAAGACGCCAAAAGCAAGGGAAGTATCACAGATTCAGGAGATCTCGAGCAAATGCTAAATGGTGTGGAAGAATGGTTGGATGAAAATGATTTTGCAGAGGTTGAAGAATTGGAAGAGAAATTGAAAGGTCTGAAATTGAAATGCAAACGATTGAAAAAGAAAGGAAAATTTACTGAATTTTGAAAGCTTGGTCTTACTAAATTTTAGATAAAGGTATGGTGAATATATCAATAATCTATGTACTAGGATAATATGATACTCTGATGTTAGCAAGCTGCCACCATATGTAATTATTTTGGCCTCAAAATTTTACAGGGTGTGTTATTGTTAAAGAAAAAACCTGCAACACCCATGAATGTATTATCCATATATAACGATTAGATTTTTGGGTAACTTTTCTTTCATTTTAATCTATCAAGCTAGATCTATGATCATTTTAAAAACCTATTTTTCTAATGCTTTCTCTTCGAGGCTTACCATCTCAGGTTTTGACTTGCCTTGTTATGTGAAAGGTTTCTATGATTACTTGAAGTGTCCAAGATGACTTGCTTGTTTCCATAAATACTTGAGGTGTCCATAATGATTTGCTTTGAAGGTAACTTGTTGAACTCCTCTGTAGGCCGCCTTGCATGAGTTGCCAACAGTTTTTCCACCTTCTGAAAATTAATATGTAATAAATAAACAAATGTTCATTTGGAAGTGAGTTGAATGTGAATTTTAGGTGGTTTTATTTTAGCAATTCCATTATTTAAGCTTTATTATGCACATTGTTGAAGTACATGTTAGCAATCGAAATCTGTTAATATAAATTGGGATAAATGGAAAGCTTGATTGAATGTTTTTTGTGTGTGTGTTTTTTTTTAAATGATTAAATCTAGAAAATTGAAATGTTGAATCACTAACATAGGGAGGGAACTTGCTTTGACCATGGCTGAAGCCAACATTCATTTCTTCGAAGCAATAATATAATGTTTCCTGAGCGCTTGACCAATCGTAGACGCATGCAGCTCAGACCTTACTTGAAGCATGCAGCTCAGACCTTACTTGGGCATTTCAGATTGTTAATTGAGTATCTGACTGCAACTATGATTCGAAGTAGGATTCCTCCTATGCCTATGTTTCCCTTGCTTTTCATAAAAAGCCCTTTTACAATTCCTCCTATGCCTGTTCAACTGAGTATTTTGATTGACTGTCTTTTGTGTGTTTTTTTTCTGAAAATGCTTAAATCTAGAAAATTGAGATGTTGAATAACTAACATGGGGAGGGAGCTTGCTTTCACCATGGCTGAAGCAAACATTCATTGCTTCGAGGCAATAATATAATGTTTGGAGTTAAATCTTGATCCTGAGCGCTTGACCAATCGTAGAAACATGCAGCTCAGACCTTACTTGGGCATTTCAGATTGTCTGTTGAGTATCTGGCTGCAAATATGATTCGCGGTTGGATTCCTCCCATGCCTATGTTTCCCTTACTTTTCATAAAAAGCCCTTTTAACAATTCAAGGAGCTTCAATGCAATTGGATATTCAACCTCTGCAAGTTAAATAGAAATAAATCTTCGCCCTGATCGGAGTCTACGAAGCATCTGGAACCAGTCAAGGTCCAACCAGATTTGAAGCTGCAACACTCATATCTGTTTCTCGGTGTTTCTTTTCTTTGCAGAATTTCTTTGAAACCAATTTGCAAAGTTGTATTCTCTTGTCACAAGTATAGCAAAGCAAAGATTCATATGAGATGAAACTTTACTGATTTCCATTTGGTATATCATATTATACTTCCAAATAACGTTTAGTGAAATCAAAGAATGAAAATGATGTGACAAATTATAAAGAGATTGACTTATTTGCTCGACCATTTGCACGGATCCAATGACCTGCAATGTTGGATGTGACTGCTCACGCAAGCCAAGTCGTCCGATGGGTGCAAATGGTCGGTTCAGTAGTTTACTCCATTATAAAGGGGTGGCATTGTTAAAAAACATTGAAGAAGAGAAACAAAGAACATGATCCAACAATCTAATAAAATTATACAGGTTTGTGCAAATATTAAAGAGAACAATGCCAAATTTTACATCTAAGTGGATTGTACTGGAAAATATGTCAAAGAGCTATATTTGCATGACATTATTTCGATGATGATGGCGAAGAGTGGTATATTGACAATGGTAAGTTATGGAAAGACAATTTTCTTTTTTTTTTATGACTTCATCCTTCATATGAAGTTGACATTCACAAGGAAGACATGAGTACTAGTGCCTATTGGTTTCCAATGTGATTATTCCTTTAAAGTGGTATTTTTCTTTTTGCAAGCACACTTTTGTGGCTATACCATTTTTATTTTCTTAATGGATTATTTTATTTATTTGGATTCATGCCACAATAAATATTATGCAAAATATTTCAAATGATAATTAATTAGAATTAATTATGCATGAGGGCCACGTGGCCTTCATGCACCTAATCAAGTATAATTATATTAATAGTTGTTAATTTTCTTTATTAGTATTAGCTTGACTTTTATTAATATTTTTCTTTATTTTTTTTTAATTAATTACTACTTTATTACTAGTTTATGGGGATTAAGAATTATATATAATTCCTTAATTAGTTTTAGGGGTGTTACATACTCCCCCAAGTTATACTCCTCTTTGAGTAACTTCCCCCCAAATTTATACTCCCCACACAGATAGGTTCACAACAGAATAACATCATACACAACATAATATTTATTTAATTAGCATATATATTTAATATTTTTGTGAAGATGAAAAACTCTTGTGTGTGTCCAGCATGCAAGAATTTCTCCTTCACTAATACATTCAACGCCCTAATTACAATATGCTCTTAATTAATTACCTAGGGTTGTTATACATCGATTCATACAAGTTATGCATTGACTTGATCATACCCTTCATAACATGACATAAACAGTAAGAATAAAGCAATAATAAATCAAAACTTACTCAAGAAAGGTATAACAAATCCCCCTAAAACTCTCTCATTCCTTACCCTCTCCATGAGAATCATACCACCTAAGAAACCTCCATAACCCTCCACGCTAACAGTCAAGGTGGTCCCGCTCACCAGCATATTATGCACTCTCTTCTTCAAGAAGGTACAGAGCCTTAGTCCTACGGTTGAGGTCGCTACTCATGGTCTATGGGATCCATTCCATACTTGTTGGACTAAGGTGATACGGAGGTTAGGAAGGGGAAGAGTAATTTCTCCATTTACTGATGATTTTTTCCACAGGTCGTCATAGATGACTATCCCTATGTAGAGATTAACTTCTGTGGAGATAGAGGTATGCCACTACCATCGAGGTCTATAGTCGAGGATATCGATGAGATCTATTTTTGTGTTTTTGCAATATTTCATTTTTTGTCTTTTTTATATAAGGAAATCAAAAACTTGTTTTTGGTGGTATCATGTAATGACATTGGTATCATGTAAGACATTAAGTTCATCTTGCACAGACGTGGGTCCATGACAATCAGAGGGTTTCCCATAGCACCATTGTAGATGCCGAGGAGATGAGGTGATCGACGTTGATGTCGAGCGGACACTACAAAATGTACAGGGAAACTTGGCCCACTTGGCCCACTTGACCCACAAGATTCCTATGGTACAGGTCGAGGACCTCTCGAGGCAATACAAAGACATGTGGTCAGGGTACCTCGTCCATGGGTTAGACTATTTAGGTATTTAGCGAACTACCATGATCATCATCGAGGCCCGCGGGCATAGATGTCGGGATATTATTTGTGTAACGGCCATGTATATTTTGAGGGATTGAAGCCTAGTTTTGTAATAAAAGATTACTAGAGCCAAGTTTGAGGAGCTAAACGCTGATATGTTCAAAAAGTGTATGCAAATCCTGAAGAAATGTTTGGAAGACGCCAAGATGAGAAAAGAGCAAATTGACGAAGTTGTACTGGTAGGAGGCTCCACCCGCATTCCAAAGCTCCAAGAACTTCTTCAACACTTCTTTGATGGAAAACAGCTCTGCAAAAGTTTAAATCCGGATGAAGCTGTTGCACATGGTGCTGCAATTCAGGCGGCACACTTGAACAATGAAGGCATCCGCTTAGTCCTTATGGACGTCACGCCTTTGAGTCTCGGACTTTCATGTGGCGGGGGTGTCATGTGTGTAGTCGTTCCCAGAAATACTCCCGTTCCCACTAGAAGGGAGGATAATTTCACTACAAGGTTTGACAATCAATTAGGTGTGTCTTTTCCAGTTTATGAAGGTGAGCGAGCTATGGCTTCAGACAACAACTTGCTGGGTAAATTTGAGTTGTGTGGAATTGGAGCAGCCTTATGTGGAGAGCCAACACTTAAGGTTGCCTTTGAATTGGATGGGGATGGAATTCTAATGGTTTCAGCCGTGGATGAGGGAAGCGGAGCAAGTAATCAGATTAGAATTACCAACGAAAGTGGTCGGCCGAGCAAAGAGGAGATAGAGAGAATGGTGAGTGATGAAGAGAGACTCCGACAGGAGGATGAAGAGGCGAAAAAGAAGCATATAGCCAAAGATAATTTGGCAGGCTGTATTTATAACATGAGAAGCAGAGTGGAAGACGCCAAAAGCAAGGGAAGTATCACAGATTCAGAAGATCTCGAGCAAATGCTAAATGGTGTGGAAGAATGGTTGGATGAAAATGATTTTGCAGAGGTTGAAGAATTGGAAGAGAAATTGAAAGGTATGAAATTGAAATGCAAAGGATTGAAAAAGAAAGGAAAATTTACTGAATTTTGAAAGCCTGGTCTTGCTAAATTTTAGATAAAAGTATGGAGAATATATCAATAATCTATGTACTAGGATAATGTGATGCTTTGATGTTAGAAAGCTGCCACCATAGGTAATTATTTTGGCCTCAAAAATTTTACAGGTTGTGTTATTGTTAAAGAAAAAACCTGCAACACCCATGAATGTATTATCCATTCATAACGATTAGATTTTTGGGTAACTTTTTTTTCATTTTAATCTATGATTATTTTAAAAACCTATTTTTCTAATGCTTTCTCTTCGAGGCTTACCATCTCAGGTTTTAACTCGCCTTGTTATGTGAAAGGTTTCTATGATTACTGGAAGTGTCCAAGATGACTTGCTTGTTTCCATAAATACTTGAGGTGTCCATAATGATTTGCTTTGAAGGTAACTTGTTGAACTCCTCTGTAGGCCGCCTTGCATGAGTTGCCAACAGTTTTTCCACCTTCTGAAAATTAATATGTAATAAATAAACAAATGTTCATTTGGAAGTGAGTTGAATGTGAATTTTAGGTGGTTTTATTTTAGCAATTCCATTGTTTAAGCTTTATTATGCACATTGTTGAAGTACATGTTAGCAATCGAACTATGTTACCAGAAACGTGACGGATGTCTGCGTTTTTTGAGAA
>LPNX010842478.1:3709-47164 GCA_001517045.1 Pseudotsuga menziesii | reverse complement strand
ATTGCTAGTATGTCAATAGCCAGGTATGGAAATCTTAATTCTATGTGAATGTAACTGAGACTCTGTAAATTAGTTTGGTCATTGAGTTTATTTGTAAATCAAATTTATTTTACTAAACAACATGCTAAATTGCTAATGGAGTTACTGCGTTCAAGTGTTGTAAGCTGAAGTAGTTAATCAAAGAAATAAGTTGCCAGAGTTGCTTTTAAAATAAATATAGACTCCTCCCAACAGAATCTTTCCACCCTTAGTTACTTTTCTCTTTATATTATCAGTTGACCTAGATTAGTTAGATTATCTAGCCGTGGGGAATTTCTCACCGCTCATGTTTCTGACCACTCTATGCGCTGCTGGATATCTCAGTCTCAGTCTTAGTGCTTAGGTTTTTAGCCATTAGTAATCCTAAAATTTCTATTCAAGCTAGTAGGATGGAAAGGTGGGGTTAGTGGCCATCACATACCCATTGTTTGGGCAACACACCAATAAGTTTGAAAACGCTTTAGTTGTAAGATGGCGCTGCATCATTAATTACCAACCTATTTCAAATTTTAAACTGCTATCTATTCATTCAATTTGAAGATTAAAGGAATGTTGGACATCCCCAACATGAAGAATATGAGAGCTGGGAGCCAATTTCTTCACACCAATCTCATCCACAACNGCTATCTATTCATTCAATTTGAAGATTAAAGGAATGTTGGACATCCCCAACATGAAGAATATGAGAGCTGGGAGCCAATTTCTTCACACCAATCTCATCCACAATAGTCAGAGAGGCAGATCTTTGCACACATCGATGTTCTTGCTGGTAGCATCCTCCCCTGTAAGAAACTCTTCACCTAGTACTTCTCAGGTTGCTTTTCATTGGGCTTGCCCCATTCCACAGAGACCCCTCCTTGAAGGGGATCTATAGCTCATCTAGCTGGGGATTACGGGAAGATTCAGAAGCCGATTCAGGAGATGCAATATATGTTGAGTCGGTTGATTAAGTTGTTTATTCTGACCTTGATTATGCAGTTGATCCATGCGCAGTTCCAGTTCCATGTCCAATTGGAAAACCCATTGATGGCAGGGTATAAGCATCAAAGCCCACAGAGGCATAGAGACAGTAGTTTACTTAGATTCAGTGAATAATGCTGAAGAGAAAAAAGCATAGGCAGCTAAGCATGCAGCAGAATCAATAGAAGAAGCAGTTTACTTCTCTGCATCTGAAAAAAGAACTGCAGCATATTAAGTTATATACAATGAGGATTCACAAGTAGCTGCTAAGGCGTCGTAGGCAGAGGTAGCATTAGAAAGAGCAATGAAAGAAGCCGTTTAGGCAAAACCCCATTGGCATGTGAGTCTAAAAGTTTATTTGTTGTATTAATTTCTATTTGGTATGTTGTTAAGAAATTCGTGAGTTTATCGCCTTGGAATGAATAAAATCACCAACCAAGAGGTCATGGGGTTTTAATTTTTAAGCACTTATCAGCTCTCCCAGTATCGTTCCGTGGTTGAAAATTTGGAATAATTGGAGATAAACTAAATCTGTGACCATAACTTTATTTAAAATTTAAAGTAGGTGCTGGGTAATTTGATATTAAAATTTATTGAATTTAATCAAACTTATTTGGGGTATGGATGATAAAAAATCTCCAACCAAATTTCACCAAAAGTTAAAACGTTATCCCATGCACCTCAAGTTATTTAACTGTAGGAAGTCATCTTATGGTAGTTATTCTAATTTCTGGCCGATATTGCTAGGTGCCATGTTAACAAATCTTTCTAAATACAGGGTCAAATATGGATTCATTCATATGTAATATCTTTGGATCCATGATCCATCTTACAACTGGATCTTGATCCCATGATGATCTTCCACTTAAGGTGTTACAAAACAATGCTGAAGAAATGTTAGATAACATCGGAGATCATGTTCCCAAAGTGGTGGCTTTGTAATTGGATAACCTCATTCACCATCGAAGCAAGTCAGCCTGAACATCTAGATTATTAGGGTTATTTGCATTTTTCATTGGACAATCTTTGCTAGAAGAAACTTTTGAGATATGCCTAAACAACATAATACTTGTAATTATCAACATTCTTATTTTCATAACTTTTTTCTTTTGTTATACTGACTTTTAATTTATCAGTACAAAATTTCAACAACATATTCTGATTGTTGCATTGAATTTTCTTTGGATATACATTCACTCCAGATCTATCTCTGTGATTGTAGTTGTCTTTTTGTTCTTTTTGGTTTGGAGGTTAAAATTAAGTAATAAAAACTTCTATCTCATGACTTGTTCACATTTGTTATTCATTTGAAACATTAATGGGATATTCACTTTTAAGTTCATTATAGGATTTGTATCATTTGTTATTCATTTGAAACATTAATGAAATATTCACTTTCAAGTTTATTATAGGATTTGTATTTTGATCAATATTTCTTTTGCAATTTACTTTTGAAGTTAGTAGGGTTAGTTATGATAGTTGGGTTTTTCATAGGTTTTTTGCATCATAAAAACAGAGGTAAGATTTTAAAATTTAGAGGAATAAATATTTAAACCTAAAAAGGGCATCCATTTTGTATGAAGGTATCTCACCTCATCCTACTCTCTCATAATCTGTATGATCCTTTAATACATATTTATATATCTCTCCTGGAATTTTAAGAGGAAGACTATAAAAAAACATATATATTTTCTAATCCATTCTTCAGTGGTAACAATTCCGAAAATTAACAGCAAGAATTTATAGGCATAACAATTTAGAAAAAAGGGATGATTAGAATATATTTCATGTATGACATTGAAAAAATTGATGTTCCTTTACTTGCTCTTAACCACAATCAACAATCAGGGTCCTAAACCCAAATCTGAAAACAGGGTATATGGAAAAATAGAGCAAAACACATTTGTTCATTGTGACTGAATTTGTTTATTAAAATTCTGGAAACCTTGATTTTTGTTGTTTTTCTCTCTCCTCGTTTCTTGTATGCGAAACCTGTAAACTCCGTTTCTCGTACCGTTTTCGTTTCTCGTTCCGTTTCCCGTTTCTCGTTTCTGGTAACATAGCAATCGAAATCTGTTAATATAAATTGGGATAAATGGAAAGCTTGATTGAATGTTTTTTGTGTGTGTGTGTGTTTTTTTAAATGATTAAATCTAGAAAATTGAAATGTTGAATCACTAACATAGGGAGGGAACTTGCTTTGACCATGGCTGAAGCCAACATTCATTTCTTCGAAGCAATAATATAATGTTTCCTGAGCGCTTGACCAATCGTAGACGCATGCAGCTCAGACCTTACTTGAAGCATGCAGCTCAGACCTTACTTGGGCATTTCAGATTGTTAATTGAGTATCTGACTGCAACTATGATTCGAAGTAGGATTCCTCCTATGCCTATGTTTCCCTTGCTTTTCATAAAAAGCCCTTTTACAATTCCTCCTATGCCTGTTCAACTGAGTATTTTGATTGACTGTCTTTTGTGTGTTTTTTTTCTGAAAATGCTTAAATCTAGAAAATTGAGATGTTGAATAACTAACATGGGGAGGGAACTTGCTTTCACCATGGCTGAAGCAAACATTCATTGCTTCGAGGCAATAATATAATGTTTGGAGTTAAATCTTGATCCTGAGCGCTTGACCAATCGTAGAAACATGCAGCTCAGACCTTACTTGGGCATTTCAGATTGTCTGTTGAGTATCTGGCTGCAAATATGATTCGCGGTTGGATTCCTCCCATGCCTATGTTTCCCTTACTTTTCATAAAAAGCCCTTTTAACAATTCAAGGAGCTTCAATGCAATTGGATATTCAACCTCTGCAAGTTAAATAGAAATAAATCTTCGCCCTGATCGGAGTCTACGAAGCATCTGGAACCAGTCAAGGTCCAACCAGATTTGAAGCTGCAACACTCATATCTGTTTCTCGGTGTTTCTTTTCTTTGCAGAATTTCTTTGAAACCAATTTGCAAAGTTGTATTCTCTTGTCACAAGTATAGCAAAGCAAAGATTCATATGAGATGAAACTTTACTGATTTCCATTTGGTATATCATATTATACTTCCAAATAACGTTTAGTGAAATCAAAGAATGAAAATGATGTGACAAATTATAAAGAGATTGACTTATTTGCTCGACCATTTGCACGGATCCAATGACCTGCAACGTTGGATGTGACTGCTCATGCAAGCCAAGTCGTCCGATGGGTGCAAATGGTCGGTTCGGTAGTTTACTCCATTATAAAGGGGTGGCAATGTTAAAAAACATTGAAGAAGAGAAACAAAGAACATGATCCAACAATCTAATAAAATACAGGTTTGTGCAAATATTAAAGAGAACAATGCCAAATTTTACATCTAAGTGGATTGTACTGGAAAATATGTCAAAGAGCTATATTTGCATGACATTATTTCGATGATGATGGCGAAGAGTGGTATATTGACAATGGTAAGTTATGGAAAGACAATTTTTCTTTTTTTTTATGACTTCATCCTTCATATGAAGTTGACATTCACAAGGAAGACATGAGTACTAGTGCCTATTGGTTTCCAATGTGATTATTCCTTTATAGTGGTATTTTTCTTTTTGCAAGCACATTTTTGTGGCTATACCATTTTTATTTTCTTAATGGATTATTTTATTTATTTGGATTCATGCACAATAAATATTATGCAAAATATTTGAAATGATAATTAATTAGAATTAATTATGCATGAGGGCCACGTGGCCTTCATGCACCTAATCAAGTATAATTATATTAATAGTTGTTAATTTGCTTTATTAGTATTAGCTTGACTTTTATTAATATTTTTCTTTATTTTTTTTTAATTAATTACTACTTTATTACTAGTTTATGGGGATTAAGAATTATATATAATTCCTTCATTAGTTTTAGGGGTGTTACATCTACCCCAAGTTATACTCCCCTTTGAGTAACTTCCCCCCAAATTTACACTCCCCACATAGATAGGTTCACAACACAATAACATCATACACAACATAATATTTATTTAATTAGCATATATATTTAATATTCTTGTGAAGATGAAAAACTCTTGTGTGTGTCCACCATGCAAGAATTTCTCCTTCACTAATACATTCAATGTCCTAATTACAATATGCTCTTGATTAATTACCTAGGGTTTTTATGCATCGATTCATATAAGTTATGCATTGACTTGATCATACCCTTCATAACATGACATAAACAATATGAATAAATCAATAATAAATCAAAACTGACTCAAGAAAGGTATAACACATCCCCCTAAAACTCTCTCATTCCTTACCCTCTCCATGAGAATCATGCCACCTGAGAAACCTCCATAACCCTCCACGCTAACATTCAAGGTGGTCCCGCTCACCAACATATTATGCACTCTCTTCTTCAAGAAGGTACAGAGCCTTAGTCCTAGGGTTGAGGTCCCTACTCATGGTCTACGGGATCCATTCCATACTTGTTGGACTGAGATGATATGGAGGTTAGGAAGGGGAAGAGTAATTTCTCTATTCACTGATGATTTTTTCCACAAGTTGTCGTAGATGACTATCCCTATGTAGAGATTAACTTCCATGGAGACAGAGATATGCCACTACCATCAGGGTCTGTAGTCGGGGATATCAATGAGATCTATTTTTGTGTTTTTGCAATATTTCATTTTTAGTCTTTTTTATATAAGGAAATCAAAAACTTGTTTTGGTGGTATCATGTAATGACATTAAGTTCATCTTGCACAGACATGGGTCCATGACAATCAGAAGGTTTCCCATAGCACCATTGTAGATGCTAAGGAGATGAGATGATCGACGTTGATGTCGAGCGGACACTACAAAATGTACATGGAAACTTGGCCCACTTGACCCACAAGATTCCTATGGTACAGGTCAAGGACCTCCCGAGGCAATACAGAGACATGTGGTTGGGGTACCTCGTCCATGGGTTAGACTATTTAGGTATTTAGCGAACTACCATGATCATCATCGAGGCCCGCAGGCATAGATGTCGGGATATTTTTTGTGTAACGGCCATGTATATTTTGAGGGATTGAAGCCTAGTTTTGTACTATGATACCCTATTTTTTGGAACTTTTATTCAAAAATAAAAACTTATAGCTACCAGTTTGAAATATGTATATGTGTGTAAATATCAATGTGAATATTTATTTGCATGCTTCTCCTTTAATTATGTGAGAAATTCCAATCTAAAATGTAATTTGCATATGAATCAGCAATTTGAATATAACACCTACGTATATGAATGTATGTAATGTAATCAAAATGTCGTTCCCACAATATTACCCTTAAGAATCTTCTCAGCAACATATGATCTCTGACATGGTACTAGTTGTTCAATTGTGACACAATCAACTACGAATTGAGGTGAACCTCTAAAGTTCGAATACAATTTGAAATGGATTGAGGCATACCCCTCCTGAAGACACAAGCTGACCCCTAGGTGCATAATGACCCAAGCAGTAGAAGCTAAGTTCTGCGTATGGCAGCTAGCACCATCCGCAAATCCTAAGTACGTTAAGACTTTGTCGAAAATAATAGGAAGCATGCCAAAAAACCAATGACACTACAATAAAAAACTAAAAAGGATGCAAAATTGTACAATAATATACAAGGTAACATCCTAAGTTGTAAACTCAGATGTAGTACTTCTCAAGGTAGAGCCCATTTCTAAGATGATCCTTTAGTACGTTCCCTTCGTAATCGTCTAGATCATAGACTCACTTCTCTAGAACACGGCTCACAATAAGGGATCTTGTATTCAATTGGTAAAACCGGATCCATCCCATGAACCAACTAGTATGGTAAAAAACTAGTGGAAGTATTAACCACGGTCCGATAAGCCTACAAAGCAAGATATGACATCGTATACCAATTGGTTTTGCTTTGTGTGATAGTTTGTTGCAGGATTGTATTAAGAGATTTATTCACTGCCTCAACCCGACCATTCGCTTGGGGGAAATAAGTGGAAGAATGTTCCTTTTTAAACCCCAAATTCAATGTTAATTCAACCATCATATTATTCTAGAAGTGATTGCAATGATGAGTGACAATATCCTTCAGGATCCCAAAGAGGGTGATAATCTGATTGAACACAAAGTGAGCGGTTGTCTCACCATCGGATTTGACTGTAGGCATAGCCTCTTCCCATTTCATGAAGTAATCTATGGCCACAAAAATATGATGATGCACCCTATATGAGGCTAGGTTGCAATCCATGAAATCCATGCCCACTAAGGGAAGGGATTGACAGTGATAATAGGGTGTAACGAGGTGAGGTGCAAGCGAATGTTTCAAGAAAACACCTGGCAAGGGTGACATATCTTGACCGCTTTAACACAATATTTAAAGATTAACATGAAATACCATTAGGGGAGTTTTGAGGTCTAAAATGGGCCTCATAAGGGAAATAATAAAATAAAAGTTATAATAATAAAATAAAAGTTCTCAATTTTGAAGGGGAAAAAGAAAAACTATTTTTTCTTATTGTATTTTTGGCATATATGCTTATCGGTTCACCCAAATTTGGAGTTTGGGGACTTGTTGGATGTGGAATTTAATTCCGCATCCAACCCATACCCACAGTGCATACTTCTGAGGTACCCACGGCACCCAAAACTGAAACTTTCAATAAAAAAATGTATTTTTAATATTAAGATATGTTTTTTTATTGAAATTTTCAGTTTTGGGTGGTGTGGGTACCTCAGAAGTATGCATTGTGGGTATGGGTTGGATGCGGAATCAAATTCTGCATCCAACGAGTCCCCAAACTCGAAATTTGGGTGATCCCATCAGGAGATATGTCAAAAATACGATAAGAAAAAGTAGTTTTTTCTTTTAACTACCATGTTATGTTACAAATTTACCCTTACAGTTGACATCATCATCTTGAATCCTATTGGTTCTTATAATGTAAATTTTAATTGTACAATTTTTGTTTTGAGGCCCATTTTTAACCTCGTAAACTCCCTTAATGCTAACTTGCTCTTAAAATATTTTGAGTTGTAGAAAGACCAAATAAATGACCAGCACACACCCCACTATGGCAGTCTTTAAGCATAACCTCATCCTCCTCGCGAGTTAAACAACAACGCAAGATAGATTCCACTCAACAACGATACAAGGTGTCACTAATGATGAGGTAGCTCTTAGCATTATGATGTAAGAATCATCTTTCATCCCTAGAGAAATGCGGAGGGAACTTCAGAGTATGAAGATAGACGATAATATCACCATACCAAGGGTATGTAGATGATATGAGAAAAATGTGCTCATCCATAAATGAGTCCTCATGAATCGTTTCCTTATCCATCCTAGAGAGTTCTGACATTATCTTCGTGAATACCAAAGACTTCTTGTACTTTGTTGAAATAAAATCAAGGTCAAATTCTTGTAATATTACAATCCATTTATTATATCCCCCCCCCCCCTACATTTGTTTGGTCAAGACGAACTAAAATGGATTCATAAGTGCTACAATTGTGGTATGGCGAAGTAATACGTAGTATTTCAATCTCTAGACTGCATGAACAGTCGCTAAGGTCAATTTATCGACGTGAATATATCGAATTTTTGCATTAATAAGATTTTGACTAAGATAATAAATAATATTCTCATGGATATTTTTGCATTAATAAGATTTTGACTAAGATAATAAATAATATTCTCATGGATATTTTTGCATTAATAAGATTTTTTCACCAGAGTTCACACCAGAGTTCACCAGAGTTCACACCTGCTCAGCATGGTGGAAAGAGATAGGTCACAAAAAGCTCAGCCAGTTCTGTTCGAATGGACAGGCATAAAATATCCCCAGCAATGGGAAGTAAAGTATGATGAGCTTCGAAATGCTGAAGCAGTAAAACAATCCCTGTGTAACATGCCTATCAGATTTGATAGCAAGTCCAGTTCATTCAAAATCCCGAACATCACACCTTTTCCTCATTTTTCCCTACCCCGATCTTCCTCTGTTTCATATGATAGAAGGCTTTCTCCTACCCCTTCTATTCCTGAAAATAAACCTACTGAGTCATTCACAGGTCTGCATGACAATGAACACCGAGGACAACATACAAACTGTCCTGCATGTAGAAAGACCTTGTAGAAACTACATCACCATAGAAATCATCCTTCTGTTCATCTAGGAATGTTTTCCTTGCCTAGAGAGAACACAACCCATGAAGTTGAATATCAAGGATATAAGTCTTTATTGCTAGGAAGAAATCTTCCTGAAGTCCCATTCAGACAATATACTTCTGATGGAGCTAAAAAGAAAGAATATTTGCCTCAGAAGTCTTCTGAGCCAGATATTACAGTCTCAGACGAAGCCAAGCTTCTAAATTGGGGAAATAAGCAGTTAACACTAACAGCCCAGAACCTTGATGACATGGCCAAAGACATCCTGGATATTAAATCCATTGTTTTAGAAGAAAAATAAAGGATAACTATGGTTGAAACAAAGCTTGAGCTAGTAAGCCACTTGCCAGTAGAGTCAGAAGAAATAAAGCAAGCTGTTGCAAAAGCAGCAGAAAAGAATGAGCTTAGGCTGAATAAAATAGAAGAAATGTTATCATTAACATCCAGCCTAAAGAAAAGAACATTTCGACCTAGCTTAGAAGTCCTTGCTCTGGCTACCCAGGGTTACAGAACCAAAGACCCTGTAAGCAAGATTGATAGAAGCCTATCTTTTGGCATGCTAGGTCTGCAACACGAAGAAGACACCAGACCTGAGTTTGATTATGGAAACTCAGAAAGACAGTTTAAGACTGTCAAAAGATATCTGGATATTTTTCGACAATTTAAAGAAAAGCCTGCTTTGAATCCAGTATATCTTAATATGCTACAAGGACCAAGGTTTAATCCTGGATCCTCTGGTGTCAAAGATGAACTAGATGTTGATATGCCTCCTGCATCTCAACCTCCCAGAATTCCTTCAGTTTTCAGCACAAATTCCTATAACAATATCATCTCCCAGATGCCTGAGCAGCCAATGCTCAACATCGATTGCCAATCCAGAAATACTATCCATGACGCCTTGAATCTGCTGTTCCATTGGACTTTAGCCAAGAAAGCCCAAGACCCGCGTAATACAGGCCAGCATCTTGCAACTTTAATGGTTGCAGGATTATCCGGGATAGCCAATGAATGGTGGCGTTGGATATCCTAGAGAGCTCGAGATGAGATAATAAATGCTGAAGATGTTGATCAACAGTTATTAAAAGCTTTAGCAAAGCAATTTCATGGAGGTGACGATGATGATGATGCAGATCATCTGGCTTCCCTATTTATGTCTGCTCGTTTATGCAACTTATCTTAGGCCGAAGAATATTTTTGCTATATGCAAAGATTACTTATCCGTTCAGGCAAAGCCAATAATCCAGCATACTTAAAGCACTACCTACGTAGTTATCCAGGGCATGTGCTCGATGATGTTGAAAAATATATGAAGGATAAGCAAATAAACTATGAAGGTTTGTCTCTTTCTCAGATTCATCATTTCATTCTTGAAACATGGCAAGAGCACTGCATGTCCAAGCGAGTAGATAAAGATTTTAAGCGGCATCAAGACATGTTTACCCCATCATTTTGTAAAAATGTAGCACAGATGTCAGACTCGGGTTGTGGTGCCCATAATCGTGGACATTTGCAAGGATCATGCAAATGTAAGCATAAAAAGATGAGAAAGAAATCTGGATTTTATTCAAGTGATCCTAGATATCACTATCCAGATAAACCAGTTAAGTATGATCGCTGATCTACTTATCGTCGTCCAAAAAAGAGAAACTTTCCTCCGCCGAAAAGAAAGTTCATTAAAAAACGCAGAAAACCTGCAGATAAAGAATCATTTTTTCTGTGTGGAAAGAAAGGACATTGGGCGAACAAATTCCCTTCCAAGAAAGCTAAGCCTTGGCTTTCTGCCTTCTGTGATTCCCTTCAGCCTCAGTGGTGGCAGCAAGCTGCTTCTGATGACTCTAACGAAGATCTTCTTCCTCTCCCTTCTGATTCCTCTTCTGATTCTGACAATGAATCCCATCCTCCTGTCCTTAACAAATTTGACCCATCTTCTGCTTTGGTCTCTTCCTCTTCTCCCTCCTCTTCTGACTCCAAAGATGTCCCAAATTTGGGGGGGGTTACAACCTCCTGAATTTGATTTCTCCCTGTATATGCTTTCCTTCAAACAACAACAGTCCATAGAAAAGCAAATCGCCACTATAGACTTAGCTCTCTCAGAAACTGAACCATATCAGTATCAGCTCAGAGAACAACTGAGAGAAGATAAAAAGAATCTGCTTGAACAACTAAAGAAGGATCGTGGTAAGCAGAAAGTAATTGAATATCCATAAGAAACCCGAGACATGATTGTCTCATACAAGCCTGCTAATTTATATAAAGAATATCCAAAGCAGCATACAGAAAGGAAAAAGTATAGAGTTCAGATAAAAGAAGAACTGAAAGCTTTGATCAAAACAAAGCAGCAAGAAATAAAGAAACTTTGTACAGAGGTCAGTGAAATCCGAGATCACATAAAGATCTTAGATGCTGAAGAAGAACAATCTTCGGATGAAGAAACCAGAAAGTTCTGTGACTCGGCATTAGAAGTAGAAGTGATAGAAGAGAAAGAAACAGAAGAAGAACCTTATCATTCACCAGGTTTGAGTCTATCACTTTTATCAGGCCCCAAGCTCTATATTGATATCCAGTTTAATCTTGGAGAATTCAGGCCTTATAAGTTGAGCTGTATGCTTGACTCTGGATGCCAGGTCAATCTAGCTAAAGGTTCTGCTTTACCCCATTATTACTGGGAAAAGACCTATGGACATGGAGTTGCAATCCAAGGCACCTCTGTTCCTATTTATGCAAAAGCCGAAGTAATCCCAGTAATACTCGGTAAGGCCAAAAGTAAGTTGACTTTCTACAGACTAGATGAACTTGGAGATGACTGTCTGTTAGGATCATATTTTCTGCATAAGGTTAATCCTTATATGTTTGATCATGAGAAAATGACTTTCGTCTACCATGTCAATAAAAGGAAAGTCACTGTCCCATTATCTTTCCATGCTACTCGCAGATGTAAAAGTACAGGTGTAGCTGTTGAGTCTAATCCTCATACTCCTCAGTTACTAAAAATGGAAAGAGCCATAGCTTACTCAGATACCCACAGTGAAAAGTTGTTAAAAGAAATATCTGATAAGCTAGTTAAAGATTGTTGCTCGGAGAGCCCTAATGCCTTCTGGACCAGGGAAAAATACTTTGTCTCTCTTCCCTATGATCCCCTCTAGAAGATAAAACCTATGAAGGCTTCTACAAGGGTAATGACACCATCAAAAAGAGAGTTCTGTGCAAAAGAAATTGCAGAACTAATGCAGAAAGGTCTTATTGAACCATCAAAAAGCCCTTGGGCATGTCGTGCTTTTGTTGTAAACAAGCACTCTGAGCAGAAGAGAGGAAATCCCTGGTTAGTGGTTAATTATAAGTCACTTAATGCAGTTTTACAGAAAATGAGGTACCCTCTTCCTGACAAAGCCAGCCTGTTACAGAGGATTGCAGGTTGCACCATCTTTAGAATCAAGAGTCACTATCAGAGACATCCCTCTTGACTTTAAAGTTGAATCTAACTTTAGAGAAGAATTTATCTATGAGCCAAACCTCCTGCTCCATGGCTCCGACGTAGAACGTTGTTTCAGTCCATTTCTCTATCTGCCACCCTCGCCGGACATCTCACCACCTCTAGAAGATGCTCAGGGATACGACGAATCAGGTGATGAGGACATCTGGGAATATTTACAAGGTCGTGACCCTTATGATTAGAAAGCATGGTGGGCCTTTTTGAAGACTGAGTGGGCCAGTTTTGTCCCACACTGTTTCCCTCGTGGGCGGGATTAATGGCCCACTTTGTATATTCGTAGTCTAGGTACTGTCGTGGGCCAGTTATTATATTAATAGTTGTTAATTTTATTTATTAGTATTAACTTGACTTTATTAATATTTTTCTTTATTTATTTTTAATTAATTACTACTTTATTAGAGGATTAAGAATTATATATAATTCCTTAATTAGTTTTAGGGGTGTTACATACTCCCCCAAGTTATACTCCTCTTTGAGTAACTTCCCCCCAAATTTATACTCCCCACACAGATAGGTTCACAACAGAATAACATCATACACAACATAATATTTATTTAATTAGCATATATATTTAATATTCTTGTGAAGATGAAAAACTCTTGTGTGTGTCCAGCATGCAAGAATTTCTCCTTCACTAATACATTCAATGCCCTAATTACAATATGCTCTTAATTAATTACTTAGGGTTTTTATACATCAATTCATACAAGTTATGCATTGACTTGATCATACCCTTCATAACATGACATAAAAAGTAAGAATAAAGAAATAATAAATCAAAACTTACTCAAGAAAGGTATAACACATCCCCCTAAAACTCTCTCATTCCTTACCCTCTCCATGAGAATCATACCACCTAAGAAACCTCCATAACCCTCCACGCTAACATTCAAGGTGGTCTCGCTCACCAGCATATTATGCACTCTCTTCTTCAAGAAGGTACAGAGCCTTAGTCCTACGGTTGAGGTCCCTACTCATGGTCTACGGGATCCATTCCATACTTGTTGGACTAAGGTGATACAGAGGTTAGGAAGGGGAAGAGTAATTTCTCCATTCACTGATGATTTTTTCCACAAGTCGCCATAGATGACTATCCCTATGTAGAGATTAAATTCTATGGAGACAGAGATATGCCACTACCATCGGGGTCTGTAGTCGAGGATATCGATGAGATCTATTTTTGTGTTTTTGCAATATTTCATTTTTTGTTTTTTTTATATAAGGAAATCAAAAACTTGTTTTTGGTGGTATCATGTAATGACATTAAGTTCATCTTGCACAGACGTGGGTCCATGACAATCAGAGGGTTTCCCATAGCACCATTGTATATGCCGAGGAGATGAGATGATCGACGTTGATGTCGTGTGGAAACTACAAAATGTACAGGGAAACTTGGCCCACTTGGCCCAATTGACCCACAAGACTCCTATGGTACAGGTCGAGGACCTCCCAAGGCAATGCACAGAAATGTGGTCAGGGTACCTTGTCCATGGGTTAGACTATTTAGGTATTTAGCGAACTACCATGATCATCATCGAGGCCCGTAGGCATAGATGTCGGGATATTATTTGTGTAATGGCCATGTATATTTTGAGGGATTGAAGACTAGTTTTGTACTATGATACCCTATTTTTTGGAACTTTTATTCAGAAATAAAAACTTATAGCTAATAGTTTGAAATATGTATATGTGTCTAAATATAAATGTGAATGTTTATTTGCATGCTTCTCCTTTAATTATGTGAGAAAATCCAATCTAAAATGTAATTTGCATATGAATCGGCAATTTTGATTATAACACCTATGTATATGAATGTATGTAATGTAATCAAAATGTCATTCCAACAATATTACCCTTAAGAATCTTCTCAACAACATATGATGTCTGACATGGTACTAGTCGTTCAATTGTGACACAATCAACTATGAATCGAGGCGAACCTCTAAAGTCTGAATACAATTTGAAATGGCTTGAGGCATACCCCTCCTGAAGACACAAGCTGATCCCTAGGTGCATAAATGACCCAAGCAGCAGAAGCTAAGTTCTGTGTATGGCGGCTAACACCATCCGTAAATCCTAAGTATGTTCAAACTTTGTCGAAAACAATAGAAAGCATGCCAACAAACCAATGACACTACAAGAAAAAACTAAAAAGGATGCAAAATTGTACAATAATATACAAGGTAAGATCCTAAGTTGTAAACTCAGACGTAGTAATTCTCAAGGTAGAGCCCATTTCTAAGGTCCTTTAGTATGTTCCCTTCACAATCGTCTAGATCGTAGGCTCCCTTCTATAGAACACAGCTCACAATAAGGGATCTCGCATTCAACCGGTAAAACCGGATCCATCCCATGAACCAACTAGTATGGTCAAAAACTAGTGGAAGTCTTAACCACGGTACGATAAGCCCACAAAGCAGGATATGACAGGGTATACCAATTGGTTTTGCTTTGTGTGATGGTTTGTTGCAGGATTGTATTAAGAGATTTATTCACCGCCTCAACCAGACCATTCGCTTGGGGGTAATAAGCGGAAGAATGTTCCTTCTTAAACCCCAACTTCAAATTTAATTCAACTATCATATTATTCTAGAAGTGATTACAATGATGAGTGACAATATCCTTCGGGATCCCAAAGAGGGTGATAATCTGATTGAACATAAAGTGAGTGGTTGTCTCACCATTGGATTTGATTGTAGGCATAGCCTCTTCCCATTTCATGAATTAATCTATGGCCACAATAATATAATGATGCCCCCTATATGAGGCTAGGTTGAAATCCATGAAATCCATGCCCACTAAGGGAAGGGACTGACGGTGCTAATAGGGTGTAACGAGGTGAGGTGCAAGCGAATGTTTGAAGAAAACACCTAGCAAGGGTGACATCTCTTGACCGCATTAACACAATCTTTAAAGATTTACATGAAATACCATTAGGGGAGTTTTGAGGTAAAAAATGGGCCTCATAAGGGAAATAATAAAATAAGAGTTATAATAATAAAATAAAAGTTCTCAATTTTGGAGGGGAAAAAGAAAAACTACTTTTTCTTATTTTATTTTTGGCATATATCCTTATCGATTCACCCAAATTTTGAGTTTGGTGTATTGAGTAGAGGGGTCGATGCCAAGGATTTATTAAGGGAGACAAAAGAATATTGGGCTCCCTCATCCCATAACAACAGAGTATCCTTTTTAAAAGAGCGTATAAAACCCTTGGACAAATTGGTGTAATTCACAACAAATTGACAAAAGAAATTATCCATCCCTTGGATACTTTTAAGTTGTGTAGTTGTGTGTGGGGGAGGAAACCGAAGTATTTACTCAACCTTTAACAGATCGACCATAATTCCTTCCTTTGACATAATGAATCCCAATCCTAATATAAAATATCCACTTTTGACGGTTCAAATGAATATGATAACGTTGGAATCTTTCAAAGACCAAACAAAGATGTGTTGGGTGATCCGCTCTCTTGAGAGAGTGAGCAGTGAGGTCATCCATAGACACCTCAATGATATATTTAAGGTCATGAAAGCAAATGTCATTTTCTGCTGAAAAGTAGCTCTGAAAATTTTCATCCCGAAATTCATCTTTCAGTATGCAAAAGTATCCCAAGAACATTTAAATGCAGTCTTATGTTGATTCTCGGATTTAATATGGATCTGATTATATCCTGAAAAACCGTCCATGAATAAAAAAATATTGCTTCCCGCACATTCATTCGAAACTTGATCAATAAATGAGATGGGAAAGTTATCTTTAGGAAAAGACATATTTAGATCTCTAAAATTAGTACACACATAGATGGTCCCGTTATTTTTATCTACATCAACGGTATTGGATACCCATTCAGTTAAGGGAACTAGGTAAATGAAGCTAGCTTTAAGAAAATTTTCTACCTCATCCTTAATGGTTGGTGTCTTACAAGGATTTGTAGTGTGCAAACGTTGCCGAACACGATTAGCATTAGGATACACTTTTATTTCATGTTCAACAATACAAGGATCA
Organism: Pseudotsuga menziesii; assembly: GCA_001517045.1. Lineage (NCBI taxonomy): Eukaryota > Viridiplantae > Streptophyta > Pinopsida > Pinales > Pinaceae > Pseudotsuga > Pseudotsuga menziesii. Next base: position 30,527 of record LPNX010842478.1, on the reverse strand, counting down.
ATCCCTATCATTTATTCATACGACCAAGAAAATATGTCGTGAAATTACTTGAATAGCTCGGTGTATGTTTGAATCTCCTTGGTTAAACAATTGGCATCGTTGTAAACGTTCTCAACTTTACCAAGGGTCTCAGAAATTTTGACCGAAATGGTTAGTGATATGTTTTCCATGTTCCCTTCGGGCATATATACCATGAGTACCTACTGGGAGCACGTGATGACCAAATTTATCACTTAAGGTTGTCCAAAATTCATCACACTCAATCTGTTCAAGCTCTGGTAGAAAGTAAGATCGATGATGCATCTCCTTCCAAGGATGCTCTTGACTGGTCATGGCCTCGATAATAGCTTCATATGAAGGAAAATTGTCATCAAGGAAGTCATGTGAGCATGATGAAGTGGACGCCCAAGTAGGAGGCACAAGGGTATCCTCCTCTTCCGTCCATGAAGGAGAAGGATCGGATCTAAAGTGATATCAAGCACAATTTGGTAGGCAATCTATGCTGTAGATAACGACATTTCTGTGTCGGTGGGTGAATGACCTTCATCAGAATCAACCGGAGAAGGGATATTCCATAGGTCGTTCAAATACGAGGTATGAAACAAGACAGAACTCATTGATTTTGGTAAGGTGGATTCTGGTAAAGGCCGTGACCTTGACCAGTATGATAATAACCTCCTCCCGTATGACCCATGTAAGGGTTCATAGGAATTTGCATGTAAGGCATTCCTTGGGAAGGGTGGATGATAGTACCAAAATTACCCATATGATGTACTAGATGGCCCCAGACACCTAGGGAGGAACGTAGCCTCTAGACATAAGGATGCCAGATGATGGGGGAACCATACCAAAGGGACCATGCCCTCCCAAGGGCCCACTTGAAGTATGGGGAAGATTTGTCATGAGAAACACATTCAAAGGGATAGGTGTAGTGGATGATGGGATGAAAGATGGGATATAATTCATAGATCCAACGTTCACATATCCACCACCACCCATAATAGGATGAAAACTAGGGTGAGGAGAAGATGAAGAGGGTGGCCACCCCCGACAAATGGAGTAGAAAGAGGGACATGAACACCTCCAAACTGATATGCAGTGAAAGGGGATCATGTGCCCCTAAGTCCAACACTAGGTCGAGTACTATGAACATGGATGGATGATGGTATACTAGATAAAACATTCGACATTCCAAAAGTAAAATGGTTTGTGGTAGAGAGAACGAAATGAGTTTCAATACCCGACCCTCCCGAGGAAAAATTTGGGACATAGTCCGAAGACCATGTGAAATCGAAAGGGTTCATTCCTATGGGATGGGAAATACCTGTTGTATATGGGTTGATGTAGACCAAAGTCCCTGGGATCAATAAGGTAGTGGTAAAAGGAGCCCTATGGACTCCTAATCCCAATGTAGACAATGGGGATGGAGGGAACTATGTAGTGTTGGAAGTAGTACTGATTGAAAAATTCCTATGGAGACCTTGATGGGAAAGAGAATGCATATAATGTCTATCCCTCTTATAAAGAGGCTACAAAGGGTCAAAAGGTGGTAAACCTGCTAAACGGTGAGAATGACAAAGCATTAAAGCTCGATCCACGATGACTCCACAAAAAGAGACTAAAAAACAATGATCCCTATGTCCAACTAATATACACAAAGCACACCCCTAAATAAGATAGGACAAATTCACACAAGCAAGGAATGAGAATAAATTAGCTCCTGAATGTAGAAGGTATATCTTGCTTAGGAGAGGTATGAGACTCCCATACACTACAAGCGGAGGTGTGTGACCAATTATAGTGGCCCTCAACTTCAACTCATAAAGTGACTGTGTCGTCCGAACCCTACCTGGACAGGACACTCATAGAATAACCTCTGCAAGTACCCCCTACGATACCTAGGGAAAAAAACTAAGGTCACCTGAATATAACAAATTCTCAAGCGGATAGTCGTAGGAAGGATCCACCACATGTGTAGGGTAACTAAGACCAAATCTCAAAAGCACCAAAGGTACCTCAAGAGCCCCTAGATACAAATAGGATCCTAAAAATATCTGTGGAACTCGGTGAAGGTAGTGGAGGGCTATCCCCACTATCAATGTGTGTTGTGGCTTGTGATTGACTCCTATGTAAGGGGAGATTCCCGAAAACACCAATTATAGCAAGATTTCGCCTCTTACCTAGTTAGACACCTAATTGTTTTTGTTTTATAGTCTTGGAGAAGTTTACTCACAAAATCATATTCCAAGACTCTAAAACCTAAGCTTGTTGGTGCACCCTATAAAATAAAAAATTTCTATTCATTTTTAAATCAAACGTTTATTTTAATAGGTTGTGCTTACTTAAGGAATATAGTCATGAAACCAATGATGTTATGAATCAGCAATAAAAATAAATATGCACACCTGAAAACATGCCAAGTGCAATCTTGTTTTCCAAATGAAAAGATAGTATGCCAGTAAATGAAATTCACAAAAAATATTCCCTTTCCTTCCAAATGCAAATGTAATCTTTCCTACATAAAATCCTAGACTAATTCCATTCCAAGCAAACCAATGCAAGTTCAATGCAAATGAACATGCAATAACTCAAATATATTTGTATTTTCACAATAAATTAATGAAAATGCAAAAGAGAACCACTAAATTCTCAGTTTTGGTTGTGGAGCTTGATCTTCTAGATTTAGATATGCTATTGTTTAGTTGTGTTTGTACCACCAGTTTTACTATATACTTGTCCCAACAGGGGAGGTGCGGGGGGACATTGTTCCCCCACAAGGGTTCGGAGGGGACCGTCCCCCCAACTAGGGGGTCCAGGGGCAAATCCCACAAATTATTTTTTTTTGGATGTTTGTTGGCCAATAGCTTATAGGCCCATGGTATTTTCCCATGGTAATTCTCCTATAAAAGGAAAACATTCTAATACAATTGTGTATTGTATTGTAACATTGTAAAATGATCTATGTGATTGTGTGAGAGAGATTGTGAAAGAGTTAAGAGGAAGTGCATCGGGTGTGATGCAGGTTGTATCCATTCATTTTTGTTGTATGGTATAATAATAAAAGGATTGGCAATTTCTGTATGCAGGACATAGCCCATCTTGGGTGAACCACACTATATTAGTGTCCTCAAAAGGTTTAAGCACATGAGAAATTGTATATATATAAAATCTTTAATCATATAAAATATAACACAACATCATTACAATGCCTTACTCATTATAGAATAAATAGAAATCCAAATCCCTCATATCTTCTGTGCACATTATTTGGGTAGACAAAGTTAATGGTAAAGATTATGGGCAATTTGGCTTGCTTCCAACCCATAAGTTCAACAAAAATTATTAAGTCATAACATTCTTGTATACTAGTAAACGTCCATTATATCCTTTATCTTACCCATAACATCCTTCTCTTCTAATGCAATTCATATATGAAGTGAACATTATTTAATTGCGCATAAATAATTAAGCCCTCACAAAAGTAGATTAATCAAAATGTACTTGTTTTCCAATGGATTTAAGTTTAGAGCATCTATTTCCTTTGCTCCAGTGTTAAGTGGTCAAAATTATGAAAAAGGAATTTGACCTTTTACTTTTTATAATGTTTCACGTTTGAAACATTATAAAAAGTGATTGTTTCACATTTGAAACATTATAAGAACATTACTTGTGCAAAATAAATTCGTGAGAACTGTGCCAATTAGACTACCAATATGAAGGAGTATGACTTAGATATAAACCACCACCATACCATAGTTAGAGGATAGAGATTGCACAAGTTAGAAATTGAAGCACATGATCAAGCTAATGGAGTTGGTTGAGAGAATGAAGTGTTCTTGTATGTAGCTAACATTCTCTTTTTAGTGCTTGGGATACTCTGAAAGCTTGAAGGCTTACAGAATATACTTCCCGGGATTCAAGAAGATCGACATCAGAAGGGATGTGACATTTGATGAAGACTCGGCTTACAACAAATCCAGAAAGAGGCCTACTAAAGAACATAAAGAAATAGAAGCACCCAGAATTCATGACACAACCGTCAATGAACAAATTCAAGAAGAAGATCGAGAATTCGAAGAACCTCAAGAACCTATAGATCCACCTCAGGAGAAGAATCCTCATAAGAGGAAACCTACTTGGGTACAAGAAGCTATCCAAGGTGCAGAAAGATATGGGGCTCCAGAATAAAATCACAGAGAAAGAAAGAGGACCAGGTCCTGCTCTGGGTATGTAGCATTATTATGTGAATTCATCGATCAAGAACCTTCCACCTATGAAGAAGCGGCAGAAAGGAAAGAATGAAAGGATGCTATGATCGAAGAGTATCAATCAATCATGAAGAATGATGTTCGGGATGTTGTCCCAAAACCAGAAGGGAAGTCAGTTGCGACCTCCAAATGGATCTACAAGATCAAGCATGCTGCAGATGGCAGCATAGAAAAATATAAAGCAAGATTTGTTGCTCATGGCTTCTCCCAGAAAGAAGGAATAGATTATGAAGAAAATTTTGCACCTATAGCCAGATACACTTCCATCAGATCAGTACTTGCTCTAACTGCAGTGATGAAATGGAAGATACACCAAATGGATGTCAAGACTGCTTTCTTGAATGGTGTAGTGGAAGAGGAAGTGTATGTGGAGCATCCACTCGGTTTTGAGACACATGACAGGGAGGCTCATGTGTGTAGATTGAAGAAATCCCTGTACGGTTTGAAACAAGCACCCAAGACATGGTACGGCAGAATTGACAGATTTCTATCCAGTTTGGGCTTTACCAAGAGTAAAGCATATTCCAACCTTTACTACAAGGTTGAAGATGGTAACCCAGTGATGCTCCTACTGTATGTAGATGATCTATTTGTAATAGGTATGGATGGGTTGATTGTTGATACAAAGAGGAATCTTGCTGCCGAGTTCGAAATGAAGGACTTGGGTATGATGCATTATTTTCTAGGCATGGAGGTGTGGTAGAATGCAGATGGAATTTCCCTGGGACAAGGGAATTATATGGTAGAGATCTTGAAGAGATTGGGATGATGGACTGCAAGGCCATGACCACACCTATGGCATCGAACCTAAAGCTATTGAGTGATGCTTCATCAGAAGCAGTTGATGCTATGATGTATCATCAGATGATTGGGCCCTTGATGTACCTGACGAACACGAGACTAGATATTTGCTTTGCTGTGAACACCTTGAGCCAGTTCTTGATAGATCTGAGACATGTTCACTTGATTGCTGCAAAGCATATTTTGAGGTACCTGAGGGGTATAGTTGATTATGGGCTCAAGTATGAGGCGAGTCAGAAGATTAACCTGGAGGGTTATGTTGATTCAGATTAGGCAGGTAGTGCCATCAATAGGAAGAGCACTTCAGGGTGTTGCTTCAGTACGGGATCAGGTGTGATCTCTTGGTTTAGTAGAAATCAATCCTATGTGGCACTGAGTACAACTGAAGCGTGGTATGTCGCAACTTGTTCAGCTAGTTGTGAGGTAGTATGGCTGAGGAAGCTACTGTCTGATTTATTTGATCTCCAGTTGGATGCTACGTGTATATATTGTGACAACCAGAGTTGTGTGAAGTTGTCGGAGAACCCGGTGTTCCATGAAAAGTCAAAGCATATCGAGATCAAGTATCACTATATCAGGGATATGGTGCAGAGAGGAGCAGTGAAGCTCTAGTATGTTGGGATAGACAAACAGATAGCTGATGTGTTGACAAAGCCATTAGCCAGAGTGAAGTTTGAGTACTTTAGGGAGAAGCTTGGTGTTCTCCAGATCAAGGTTCCTTCCAAGTGGAAGTGATGAGGCCATGAGCCATTCTGACATCGTGTGAGGATTGGTTCCTTCCATGTTCAGATGTAAGGGCTGAGCCATTCTGATGTGACTATAGGATTGGTTCCTACATGATCAGATATGAGTGCTACATGCCATTCTTGGAATGGAGACACTTGGTCAGTTACCAGGAAAGCACAGTCTGGGACTGAGGGCCATTCTGATATGAATGTGGGATGTGTTCTCACATTATCAGATATGAGTGCATGTCCATTCTGATGTGATTGAGGGATGTGTTCCCACTTGATCAGATATAAGGGTTGTTGCCATTCTCTGGGAGAATGGAGGCACGTGGTCAATTACTAGGAAAGCTCAGTCTAGGACTGAGGGCCATTCTGATATGACTGTGGGATGTGTTCTCACATGATCAGATATGAGTGCATGGCCATTTTGATGTGATTAAGGGATGTATTCCCACTTGATCAAATATAAGGGTTGTTGCCATTCTCTAAATGTAGGCACTTGGTCAGTTACTAGGAACCCTCAGTCTGGGACTGAGAGCCATTCTGACATGGTGAGAGGATTAAGTTCCTTCCATGGTCAGATGTGAGTGCTGTGCCTTTTCACATATCGTAGTAGGTGTGTCCTACCATGCTGGTGATTGTAAGTGTTGTGCCTTTCCACAGATGGTAGTAGGTGTGTCCTACCATGCTGGTGGATGTAAGTGATGAGCCTTTCCACAGATGATAGTAGATGTGTCCTACCATGCTGTTGAATGTGAGTGCTGTGCCTTTTCATAGATGATAGTAGGTGTGTCCTATCATGCTGGTGAATGTAAGTGATGGGCCTTTCTGACAGGGTTGTGGGATGTGTTCCTGCATGGTCAGATGTGAGTGTTGGGAATGCCTTTCTGACATGGTGTTGGATGTGTTCCTCTCATGGTCAGATGTAAGTGTTGGGCGGGCCATTCTAACTTAGGGTTAGATATAAGCGCTAAAGAAGACATAAATGGAGGCTAGGCCTACAACCAGCATGAAAAAGGGTTGGCTTTGTAGAACTTCCTACGACGAGAAGAATCATGAGATAACACCTGTGATGATGATCCAGTGATGATGATCCAGCAGTGATGATCCAGATCAAGTGATGATCCAGATCCAGTGATGATGTTCTAGTGATGATCCAGATCCAATGATGATCCAGATCTAGTGATGATGTTCCAGTGATGATGTTCCAGTGATGATCCAGATCCGAAGATGAAGATGACTTGAAGATGAAGATAACTTGAAGATGAAGATGTCTTGAAGATGAAGATGACTTGAAGATGACAAGGACTCGATGATATAGAGAAGAAGACCCGTGCTGATAAATTGTGTCGAGAGAATACCTTCCTAGTTAAGAGGGAGTGTTAATGTATTTGTAACTTCAGAATGTATTCATTCATATATCTTATGTATTGTACCTCGATGTTTATTTCAGGATGTGTCTATAATGTATTTGAGTCATGTCATGCCCCGGTGTTCCTATCGAGAGGTTCTATAATGTAAACTAGTCATGTCAAGCCATTGTGGGTAACCCTCCTATTGATCAAGGGTTAAATTCCCCGCAATTCCGGGGCACTAGGGTTTTAGACTCTCCTAGAGAAGTTGGCCCTAGTAAGTTATTGTCAAGTCGAGAATTAGTATAAATAGAGAGTGAGTTTTTTTATTTTTATCACACACTCACTCACACTCAGTTGTAGCACATAACTAAGGAAGAAGAAGCTGATGGGGCTAGAAATAAAGAGGCTACTGCTATCAGGAGATCATCTTACTGTTTTGGGGTTTTACTTTTGGTGTTGATTCTATCTCTGAGGAAGTTGTAGGGTTTTCTCCATTTATGGTTTCCATGAGGAAAAACAATGTGTTCATTGTCTCTTGTGTTTGATTTTTGTGCTTGTTATTCTCTCAGTTAAAGATCCTAATATAATTCTAGCTTAATGTTAAAAATCTAACATGGTTTTTATGCTCGGTACATATCAACTGTAGAGTTTTTTGCTTTTAACGGAGTAGATGGGTTGTTAGAGCACTGGTTTTACTTGATCAAAAATCTCAATTTTCTTTAATATTTTTTAACGGATTTGAGTGGTTGTTAGAGCACTACTTTTACTTGATCAAAATTCTCGATTTTCTGTAATATTTTGTATAGTTTATTAATAGCAATGCAGACTTACAAAAAAAACTAATGTGAAGTTTAAAGATGTAATCATAATAAAGCTAAATTTAAATATCTAATATACGTGAATAGCTTGATATGGGTATACGAAATGTATTTAAATATCTAATGACAATTATTTATGTTAATAAATATCAAGTTTGAAGATGATTCAAGATCAAGATTTGTGAAACCGGAAAATGTGAATTGTATTTGTAGACATAAGATTTGTGTATATGTCAAAAAATTTGAAATCAGGAAGATTTAGTGAATAAATAAATGCACCTACTCAGGAAAATATTATTTGGACCCCGAAGAAGAAAATGATAGTTTGGTGATATGAATACACAAAACTGATGTTTTACCCGTTTCAGAACTTTTGATTTCAGAAATTATGGAGGATTTGGTTTTGTTTATTTGAAAAGTTCAAACATTCGAGATCGAGATGAAAGACGCAATTGAAAGTAGTAAAATGGAATTTGTGGGTATATGAAAATTGTTTTCACGTTTTATGTTCATTCTTATTCCTCCACTAAGTTGATGCCTATTTTAAATTCGCTTTTTGTTACTTTTCATCACTTTATTTTAACTGTTTGTATTATTTTCGTAGAATTTTTTAGTCTGCTCTACATTTGGTGAACATGTGGTCTGTAAACTTGGTTTCATTTCGTTTGTTCCTCTTAATAAACCTAAAGTTTAAAGATGTAATATACGTGAATCGCTTGATTTGGGTATATGAAATTTATTTAAAGATGCAATAACAAATATTTATGTTAAAAAATATGAAGTTTAAAATTAATTCAATATGAGGATCACTAAATGTATTTATTGTTCATTTATTTTAAATGATTGTTTAATAAGAAATTTCTGAAAGTGGAATCGAAATCGTGCATTTCTCGAGTCTGCAATTCGACATTTTGGAATCTGGCTATTTCAGAATTAAGAATTTTCGAATATATAAATCTATAAAAATCATGGTATATGTATATTCATATATATATATATATATATATATATATATAAATGAGGTTCAACTGATATCTGCCTAAGTAGGAGGCTGTATTTATTGATTAAATCTTACAAAGTTATTAGGTCTTTGGGATTTTTATATTTATAACTTGGAATTAATGTGATTTGTATATGAATTTAATGTTAAGCAAGATATTTCATGTATTTAATAAATTAAGAAACAATTAAATATTTATACCACCATAAGAAGGAATGGATGAGGTGACAAATGTCACTTTGACACATTATGAGATAATTTAACGTCGAGAAAAACTAAGGGTAACAGTTAGTTCTGCAATTAATATGATGACGTTATGTTTCAGTGTTATAAATGGGCGGTGTTCTGATGGGATTAAAGAGGAGTCTCATCCATCTACACATCGGAATTGAAAGCCTTTACTCCTCACGATTTTGAGATTTGTCCATAATAACTTCGTCCAGGTATATTGAAAAGAGTTATCTTATCATCGTCCCACCAGGTATTTGTTTTTATATATGCAGATGTTTTCTGAAAAATATGATTTGATTTTGAAAATGACAACATAAACATTTTGTAAACATGTTTCTGAAGAATCAAACATTTTGTAAATTTTAACCATGGCCTGCATTTCTAAGCTCATTATTAACCTGTGCATTATTAACTTCTGCATAAAATTGACTTTTATTAACTAAAAAAACTCAAACCTGAGGTTAATAATAATGTCATCTCTATTTCATTCTTGGTTGATTTCTGACTCCCAACTTCTGATATTCGGATCCCGAAGATCGGTAACATCGTTTTTTAATTTATGATTTTTTTATCTTTTCGACTTCCGACTTTTGCTTTCCGAATATCAAAAATCGAAAACCCCACATGCTTTCCTAGCTAAATGTTCATTTCCCAATTTTCGAAGCTTGGAAATCGAAAACCATAAAACTTAGACCTTCCAAAAGTCAGTTGATCGATAAAAACTGGTCAAATCATGGAAAATACGGTGCTGTACCTACCAAAATATTGTTCAATAGTTACTCTGTAAAATAAAATATTGATAGATAAGTGATTTTCTTCCATTTTCTTTCTATTTATTTTAAAGTAGTAAAGGGCGTCAAGTTCCGTGGATTTATATTTTGGCAAAAGGGCAGGAAATAGAGGGAAATTGGCCCTATATTTGCTGCTAAATGGAGATGGCCCTAGATTTAAAATTTATGTAACAAAACACCCATTGCGAAAGTTATTATGTAGCAAATAATTATAGCTATCGCCAAATAATTAATGCATAAAAATTAACGTATACAAATTTTAGATCAGGTCTTATTTTCTTAAATGAACTTAAAACAAAAAACAAAAAAAAAATTGCATTTTGAATTTTCAATTTGCAAAAAACGATACCTAATTTCTGATTTTCAAACCAATATAAGTAAAAAAAGGTTCATTTTCGAAACAACCGTTATTTTCCGCATTCGCGATTTTTTATTTTCGATATCTCCAATGTCGGAAACTCGTATTCACATTTTTGTTGAAATATTTTCCTCCCTTCCCCATTGCGATTTGGAATTTCCCATTTCCGAAACACAATACCCAATTTTCGAAAACCAATATTGGAAACCGCAAAGTCAAATTTCTCTTAAGGGTATTTCCTTTATTCGTGATTTCCTATTCCTGATATTTCAAATTCTCCAATTTCCCCAACACAAAACCCAATTTCTGAAAACCAATATCGAAAACCACAAAGCCAAATTTCTCTTAAGGGTATTTCCCTTATTCACGATTTCCTATTCTCGATATTTCGGATATCGAACAATGCAGACTCAACTTTTTTGCTCAAATAATTTGAATTGAAATGTTAACATTCCAGTTATTTCCATGTCAAAAATGCAAATATTTAAATATTTCTTGGATGTTTCTTGAAACAAAAGTATATGCTTTCCTATAATTAAAGATGGCAAGGTAGCAGGTTGTTCATTGGAGTTGTAGACAATATGAGTGACAATTTGAAAATGTTTGAAAGTTATCAATTTATCGAACATATATTTATTTGTATATATATGAAATATCAAATAGCACAATAATATCTACCTAGAAATGCAAATATATATATATATATATATATGAACAAATATGGATACGTGAGGACATATGTTTTCAGTTTTCGATATCCCAAATATCAGCAAATCATTTGAACAAAAACTTGAGTCTCGGCTTTCCAATATCGGAAATATCAAAAATGAGAAATCACAAATAAGACAAATACCCATAACAAAAATTTGACTCTGCGATTTTGGATTTTGGATTTCTGAAATTGGGTATTGTGTTTCGGAAATTGAAAAACTAAAATTTGAAAAAAAAAATCTTCTTTATTTCAAGTTCATTTAAGGAAATAAGAGTTGATTTATAATTTTTATAGGTTAATTATTTCCTGATATATAATAACTGTCGTAAGTAAGTTTTACACTAAGTGTGTTAGTTTCTTAAGAAAGTTTGGTCTAAAAGGAAAATGTTTCTCCATTTTTTGAATGTTTCTTGAAACAAATGTAGATTTTTTACATTAACAAGTGGTAAAAAAACACAGTAGATTTATAAAGCAAATAATGAGAAGGTTCAACAACAATTTGATTTTAAAGACTTTGAAGCAAGTAATCCTTCCTCTTGTTTCCTACGTTGGACAAATGGATTGTCTTGGATTCGAGAGTATCTGGAAAAAGAGAAAGATGGACAAATCTGAAGGCCTGAAAGAGATGTAACTATTGATATTCTAGTGAATGTGAGTCCTTGTCTATCAGTGTTTCCAATATCTATTGTAACATTTTCTAGGGTCATACCTTGGTCTTTATGAATTGTTAAACCCCATGCCACACAAAGTGGTAGTTTCCTACACGATCCCCTTGTTATTGGAGATATTGGAACATAAGTAGAATTCTAAACATCCCATAAGGGTCCTTTGTAATAGAGGAATTGGACAACAACAAAAGATGGTAAGCTAGGAGGTTGTTGATTGGAATTGTACACAATGTCAATGACTTTTCCAAGTGAGTCTTTAATGAGTCTTTCTTGAACCCATAAATTAGAAGTTAACATGACTTGTTGACCAATCGCAAGAAGGACCTTTAATGACAACTACTCATCCTCAATAGATCCCTGGCCATGTGTGTTCCTTTGTTCTGCGAAGCAATGTGCAATTGGCATATTAAGTTGTTTCAGCATGTGTTTATTGTGCAGTGCAACAGAGGTATTGGTGGGATATAAGTGGATAGATTGTTGAAAAGAGAAGTTTTCCACATTTGAAAAGCATGAGCTTGTTATTGTCAGTAGGAGTGCCAAGTATTCAACAGTTGATGTTCCATTTCTTAGGTTTAGAAAGAGTTGGCGAAATCAGTTTGAGAAGGGCTATTTCCTTGTCGAAAAATTGTTTCTAGTGTGATAAAAGTATCAAATGTACGCCACAGAGCTGTTCCAATGGATGAGCCTGCATACATGGGGATGTCCTTTACGGGAGGCAATTGTCCAAAGTCACCAACAAGGATTATGGAACAACCACCAAATGGTATTGTACTATTTGAGTGGAAATCTTAGCGTAACCGTGCATCAATTTTGGTCAACATTTTTGGTCTGATAAAGCTCCTTTCATCTATGAGAATATAGCGAATGTGGCAGAGTTCTTCTTGAAGTTTTGAAAGGGATTGTCCTTCAAGGGGTTGTATTTCACCAATAGGTATTCGAAGACCATAATGTATTATAGATGCATGTATATTAAAAGAAACAACACCAGTTGGAGAAAGGAGAAGAAGTGCGCAGTTACTTTGTTCAGATGGAATTTGTAGTACAGATTTTAAGCAAGATATCAGGTAAGATTTCCCAATTCATCACCATTTTGAGTGATGGAGTGGATGCAGTATTTCTAAAATGAGAAATGACAACATGAAAGGCTATGCATTGTGTAGGAGACAAGGAATCAGGTGAATTGGACAGTGATAGGTTGTCTTCATGTAGTTGGGTGGACAAGCGATTGAGATCAATAAATGATGTTGATGCAAGCCGTTGGTTATATTGTTATGTGTCCAAACGTGATTTTTGTCAAAATCACGATGTCCAAGCATTTCAAGGTCATCAATTTGGATGTTTTTTCCTAGCCGCATTTGAGAGAGAAGTTCCCATTCATCCATGTTATGAGACAACAGAAAGGTAATAGCATCAGAATTTGAATTATTGGATAGAGGTGTACAAGATTCTTCTTGTGCACGTTCAACATGCTAAATAGAATATGTGCCTTTAATATGTTGCCAATGAGAAATGATTTCAGAAGTTGTTATTCCAATATCCTGAGGGATGGAATGAAAATGTTTTTATAGAATAAGTTGTCTCCAACAAAACGGTTCAAAAGATTAAGAATCAAATGGAGGAATGGAAAGGAATTGTGGATAGACTCTAACAATTTTGTGATGTAAGTTTTGTTTCCATGGATTTTTTTTTCGATTAGCAGAGAAATACCAAGAACGAGCAACTTTAAGTAGTCTTAGATGTTCAAGAGCTAATGGTATTTGCATGTATGTAAATATAAAGGGTGGATATTAAGGGATGTTATTAGTCCCATTACAAACACGGAAGAAAACACTTTGACTCACATTCAGTGAAAAGAAGTGATGGCTAAAAAGAACAAGTGGGAGTTTTTGCAGCATGTGACATGTCCCTTGTGCACTAATGTCTCGTTCTGCAACTGTTTGTGCAAGAAATTGTTTGATTGGTTGAAGAATGGGGTCATCACTTGGTGTTGCATGTGCAAGGAGAGAGAGAATTTCATGGTAGATTTCTGATTTTGGTTCTACTTTTGATGCATACTTTGAGATGTTTATGAGGACATCATGTTTACTAAGAACATGTTGGAAATAAACATTATCCCTCCATATTGAAAGCATGGTAGGGTTGTGAATATTGGGAAGGGAATAATTTCTTGCAGGATTGTATGTTTTATGTCCATATGTATCAATGAATAATGAAGAAGCAGCTTGCAGCTTATATGGAAAACCATAGTGACATTGAACATATGTTCCTTTTTTGTGAAGGCAAGTTGATTCTGAGCATTTGGTGTGTCTTTGAACAAAATTTACAAGTTCTTCATAGTCAACTGAGTAGTTTGATGCAAATATGGATTCTAATGCAAGATTGCATGGATCATTTGTTGTAGATTGGTGTAATCCATATGTTGACAACTACGTATCACAAGGATTCCAAGCTGTAACATATGTGTCAAAAAAAATATTTGTAGCTTCAACTGTAGCAATATCTTCCCAATCTAAGGTGTCCATATTTGGTGCATCTGCTAACAAAATAAAACCATGAATGTGTGTCGATCCTCTATGTTTCCATTCATACATGCATGGGAGGAAAAGCAATTTATTAGAAATGAAATGTATAAAGTGAAAAATACGAAGAGAAAAATAAGAAGGAAGAGATGTTAAAATACCTGCACCAAGAATCCATTATTTGAAAACCTTTTTCAAGCACCCCTTGAAGGAATGTTTTGAATCTATTGTGCATGTATTGTGATGTAATATGTGGATTTGATATGATATTGTGAACTTTGATTTGGCAGTCTTGAGCTAAACCGGTAGAACGTCCAACATGCATTAGAACATGCAAATCTGGCTATTTTGTATCAGCTACACTAAGGGTAAAGAACAAAGTTGGTGTACCTTGTTGATTGATCATATTTGTTAGTTTAGCCCTACTTTTTTTCCAATATGACCGTGTTCCATGTAATGAAGATCCAAACCTTGTGACCCGCTCACCAATTTTCTGGTTAGGCATGTCCTGCAATTGGTTAACAAGTTCAAGTATTGTTGGAGGTAATGTATCTTCAAGAGTAGTTTTGACAAAAACAGAGGCAGTAGCATTACTCCGATGACGCATAATTACATTGTATATGTAGTACCGGAACCGAGGATGTTGGCCAAATCTGTTGTCATGATAGTGAATTAGGTGAAGTGCATATTCATGCATATCAACCTCATGAATGCGTGGTTGTTTAAGCATTGTTGCACTTGTGGGGAACAAAGTTGGAAAATCCATGGAAATAAGTCCTTTTGTGTTGTACTCATTGATATGGGAAATGCTTATTGGAGGCCAATCAATTGAAGGTGCTAGTGGAATATTAGGTATATGTAGTAACTGTCTAATTTCTTCAACCTCAGTTCTAGCATTAGCTTGTGTTGAAATAAATGAGGAGGATTCTATTTCATAGGGTTCAAATGAATTTGGTGGTTCAACTGTAGAGGACAAGCTTTGCTAACGAGATATTGTATCATTTCTATTAACATGCAGAATCCAAGGTGAAATGTCTGTTGAGACAAGAGGTAGGGAAGATAATGCAACTAAGTTGACATGTACATCCTTGTAGTATGGGTCGTTTAGTGATATTCAAAAATAAACAGAATAGAAAATTCTAATGCTATTCAAAAGTAATCTTACAAGTTGCTTAATGAATTTAGGTAAAAAATGTTTAGTGATATGTTCTATAGTGAAAGTATCAAATTGCAAAATAGAAGTTGCTGAGAATGTATTTTCAAAGAATATGAGAATATGTCAAGTCGAAAAAACGTATATATTTATATATCCAATGAAGTTGTTGATGATGTATTTTCAACGATGACAACTACAACTTTTAGGTGCAAAATTTCAAGAATTGATATTGATTCAATTGACAAAAGACACACGTGTTTTCCTGAGATGACCAAAACATTCATGACAGACAATAAATAATATGCCTATGTATCAGGTTGAACAAAGTTATATATTTATGTATCCAATGAAGTTGCTGATGATGTAGTTTCAACCATTACAATTACAACTTTTAGGCATGCATTTCCAGAGAATGTCTTTGTTTTAACTGAAAGAGTAAGAACTAATTCTTTGTTGCAGATTCTCTCCACTATTTCAGCAATTAATGATGATTTAGTTGAGAGAAGTCATGGGTCTTTTGCTAATATTCCCATGAGTTGGTTTGCAGCATCATCAAAAGTGATCACACCATGAAGATTTCCAATTATATTTTTCAAGTCAACCTTTAGGATATATCGATAGTCACATTCAGGAAACTCCCCATCACATTTATCACAATGCCAAATGTCTCTAGCTTTGTCGGCAATCTTTTCCATGCATTGTATACCATCAACAAAGAGAGGGAAAGGAAATAAATGAAAGTCATCCGTGTTAACATTTGTGATGGTTGCACCAAGAGAATACCAAACAACGTTTTCAGATGCTTGAACAGTTTGTAGCTCATTGATGGTAATGAATTTGCGACAAGCAGAATGAGAGGCACTGAATCTGTGACTCAAAGACAATGATGCTGAACGAAATACATTGTCATTAAACCATTTCTGAAGAAGTGATGTTTCTTCAATATTTGGGTTTATAAATATAGTAGAGTTGGAAATAGTGTCAACAGATTTTCCATTAAAATCTGTAACAAGGCCGCCCTTGATCACTACCGTTGAAGGAGTAGGTAAACCATGAAGGATGGCAAGCTCAACTCCTTGAATTTGGAAATGCTCTCCCCAAAGTGTTATGTCAATACTATATCCTGACATGTCATGCAGTCCAATGGTTCACCTAACAGTTTCAACACCATCCCGTTTCCATATTGTGGATGTAGGTGAAACTGATATGACAAGTCCAACAAGGTCAACCATGGGATTTACTGCTATAGTTTGAATCTCCTTAATAGTTTTAAAGTGAAAGCAACAAAAAGGTATTAAGGGATATTCATCTAAGCATGGTTGAATGGTTGAAGTGGAACCTATAAAAATATCATTATGGATTTTCAAATGGTTGAAAATTGGGTTGGATGCTTTAACTATGCCATTTTATACGATGTACACTATTCCTATTTCTATTTGTTCATACAAAGAAAATGCCAATTCATTGAATGCAGATATATGTATTTCATTGTGTGACACATTAACGAGGTCAAAACAAAACACTTTTACAGACCCTCGTTGGTTGCCATATTGATGTATGTTTGTCTTGGCAGTAACTCGGCCTTGAATGTTCCAAATTTTGTTAGAAGAGGAGAGTGATGTGAATGGGATAGTTGATGTTCATTTATTGAGCTAGTGTTCACTAGAATAGAATAGATGCTTTCAAAAGGAGAAGCTAGAGGTAAGTGGTAAGGTGCAGGATCTCCAATAATTGTTGCATCCACTTTGACAACTTCGAGTGCTACCAACACAATAGTCATGTGAGATGAAGTATGTTAGACATGAATGGGAGACAAATATTGGATGCATGAACAGTGTGGAACTGATTGAGAGAAAAAGGAAGAGCAAATTAAACGTATGTTATACTACGTACAATGTCGCATGAACATTGCGTAATTTTGATTATGGTTCCTTCTTTTAGTTTTCCATTTTCTACAACATCACTATATATAACTGGAAGAAGTAGCTCATACTTGTGAATGTCATCCAAGATAGATATTTGGAACTGAATAGATGATGAGTTGATTGAAATCACTTCGTTTAATGCAGAGATCTATACCAACGGACAAAGGTTGATAGCACCATGTAGCAATAGTGAAATAGAATCTTTAGTTACCATAGTCTCCATAATGTGATGGTTATTTTTTCCTGTGAAATGAAACAGAGAATGAAAATATAAAAAAAAATTGGAATGTAACATAATGATTTGACTAGAATAAAATGAATATATAAAAACAAACTTCTTCGCATTAATATATTTCATTATTCTAGTTGTTGTTATTCATTAATATATTTGATTACTTTGGTTTCAATCTGTTTGAGCTATAAACATATCAAGCAAAAATCCTATGTGTTGAAATAGGAACATGTTGATTTTTCTATTGCCGATTTTTGACATTTTGGAATGCGGAAATGTATGTCCTATGTTTTGCAATAAGAACATGCTATCTTCCTATTTCCAAATTTGCAAGATACCCATAAATCCTATGTGTTCAAATACAAACACGTTGATGTTCCTTTTTCTAATTTTCGACATTTAGTAATCCAGATACCTATGTCCTATGCTTTTCAATAAGAAACACCATTCACAAGTATGAATATTTTGGATTGCAGAAATCCTGTCACATGTTTTTCAATAACCGATATTTCTGAATCCATAATTTTTACGTGTGAAAATAACCAACATGTTATCTCCCGAATTCCAATTTTGCAACATATGCATAAACCCTACGTGTTCAAATACGAACATGTCCATGTTCCTATTGTGAATTTCCGACACAATGAAGTTTGAAAATGTGTGTCAATTTTTTTCCAATAAGGATGATGCTAGCTTCCAATTTGCGATTTTGCAACATATCCAGAAATCCTTTGTGTTCAAATAGGAACATGTCGGTGTTCCTATTTCCAAGATTTCAGAATCCTATTGCTAAGTTCATGCCTATTTTGAAATCACTCTATTATTTAGGAATTGGGATTTTTGATCTTTAGGAATCCGGAAAATCTATGTCCCATGTTTTGCAATAAGGAACACCATTCACAAGTATGAATATTTCATTGCAGAAATCTGAGATTCCGATTCAAGTCACACGCCTTTTTTCACATAGCAAGAGTAACAGTGAATTAAAACATAGCAAGAGAGTAAGAGTCAATTAAAACATAGGAAGGGTGTTTCACCATCTCATAAGCAACATTTTCAATTAGGAAAAAAATCTGAAACCTAACGTTTTATTGATAGGAATGTATGTGTTTAAATACAAACATGTTGATCTCCCTATTTCCAATGTGCGATAGTTCGGAAATCAGAAATCTATGTTGTATGTTTTACAACAAGGAACATGCTATCTTCCGATCTCCGATTTTGCAACATATCTAAAATATGTGTTAAAATAGGAACATCGGCGTTGTTCCTATTTCCAACATTTAGGATTCTGAAATCTCCTTTTTCATACCACAATCTTTTTGCAACAAAGCAAGAGTCACATTCAATTAAACAACAACAACCGTGTTTCACCATATAATAAGCATACTAAATGAAGAACTAAGGAATACGTGCAAATTTAGAAAGGTTCAAAATCTTCCAATTTTGCGACATATACATAAATCCGATGGGTGTAAATACAAACATGTCGATTTTCCTATTGCCAATGTGCGACAGGTCGGAAATCGGAAATCTATGTCGTATGTTTTCCAATAAAGAACATGCTATATTCCGATCTCCAATTTTGCAACATCAAAAATCTATGTTTTAAAATAGTAACATGTCGCTGTTCCTATTTCCAACATTTCGGATTCCGAAATCTCGATTTTAATCCTATTGCTAAGTTCATGCCTATTTTAAAATCACTCTCTGTTATTTAGGAATCAAGATTTTCGATCTTTAGGAATCTGGAAAATCTATGTCCCGTGTTTTGCAATAAGGAACACCATTCACAAGTATGAATATTTCGGATTGAAAAAATCTCATGTCATATGTTTTTCAATAATTGATATTTGGGTTTCTGATTCAAGTCACATGCCTTTTTTCACACAGCAAGAGAGTAAGAGTCGATTAAAACATAGGAAGGGTGTTTCACCATCTCATAAGCAACATTTTCAATTAGGAAAAAACTGAAACTTAACATTTTATTGATAGGAATGACATATACATAAATCATATGTGTTTACATACAAACATGTCGATCTCCCTAACATAAATTGTATGTGTTTAAATACAAACATGTCGATCTCTCTATTGCCAACATGTCATAGTTCAGAAATCGAAAATCTATGTCGTATGTTTTCCAATAAGGAACATGCTATTTTTCGATCTTCGATTTTGCAACATATCCAAATATATGTTAATATAGGAACATGTCGTTGTTCCTATTTCCAACATTTTGGACTCTGAAATCTCCTTTTTCATACCACAATATTTTTGCAACAAAGCAAGAGTCACATTCAATTAAAACATCGCAACAGTGTTTCACCATCTAATAAGCATACTAAATGAAGAACTAAGGAATACTTGCAAATTTAGGAAGGTTCAAAATCTTTCAATTTTGAGACATATACATAAATCCTATGTGTTTAAATACAAACATGTCGATCTTCCTATTGCCAATGTGCGACAGGTCGGAAATCGGAAATCTATGTCGTATGTTTTCCAATAAGGAAAATGCTATATTTCGATCTACGATTTTGCAACATCCAAAATCTATGTGTTAAAATGGGAACATGTCACTGTTTTTATTTCCAACATTTTAGATTCCGAAATATCGATTTTCACATTTTATTTTCACTTTTCGTATTATTTTCGCAGAAGTTATTCCTCCGCTAACTTCACTTTGTTATTTTTCATTGATGTTTCACCATCTCATAAGCAACATTTTCAATTATGCAAAAAACTAATACCTAATATTTTATTGACAAACACGACATAACCAATACATGCCACAATATTTATGCAACAAAGCAAGAGTCACATTCAATTAAAACACAACACTGTTTAAATGAAGAACTAAGGAATACCTGCAAGTTTAGCAACATTCAAAATCTTCTGATGGAAACTCGAAGTGTAAATGAAATAGAGAAAGATCAATATAAGCAAAACAAAGGAAAATAGTAAGAAATAGTGGTTACCTGAAGGCCTATTTATATATGGAAAACAAAGGTGGTGTAGCAGCGAATGCCGTAAATGAAATATTGTAAAAAAATATTGGAGATTGTCATAAGATGAGAAAAATTGAAGATATAACCCCATGTTTATCTCAAACAACAGATTTTATTGCATTAATGGAGAAACAATGCATTGATGAAGCATTAATGTGAATGAAGAGACATGGGAAAAATGTCTTTAATCACTTGAACCAGTAGTGAAACAAAAGCACAATAAAATTGACCCCAAACTGAGATCCTAAATGCACAAAAGCGCAGTAGAAAATCATAGCCTAAACCCAAATAAACTGAAACTCGCAAAATCTTTGCAAGGGCTATGCCAAACTGAGAGAAATGAATTGCAAAATTGTCCGAAAGCCTCTAAAAAAAATAATTTCCAGCACCGGTCATTTAGGACAACATATAGAAGTGTGGTCAGAACACGCAAGCCACCTGTCGAAAAAAAATGGTAAACACCAACTGGGAAGAAGGATCCGCATTTGAAAATCAATCCATTCACGCACAGCAACAGATAAACATGTAATGAAAAACGCAATCCACCTATTGAAAAGACACGGTACCGATCAAATCCATACGAACAAACAGAATAAAGCCTGAGAGATTTCAGAACTTGTACTTAACCGATCAACTCCATGCTACCTTTTTCACACCTAAAGTCCATGCCGTCGTGTTCCATCCCTACCTGATCATAGGATACAAGAACCAGGAAATCTAACCAATGTGTGACGTACCTAAAATCGCCAAGTACCGGGCGACATGTGTTGGAAGTTAAGTGGCCAGGGAAATGAGGAATCTTTCGAAACAAGTTATTTCATTATGAAAACGCCTTCAGCGTAATTAATATATTTTGATTTTTGTAAAAAAAAATAGAGATTTATTAAAAATATTAATTGTTCGTCATTAAATTTATTATTATTATGAGATTTTTGGTTTTAGATAATATAATATATCGATACATATATAATTATAAGTTGTTTTCTTCTCTTTGGTTATCTTCTTCTTAGTGCACTAACTTAAATTTATTAATTTTAAAAAAATCTTATCTTGTGTATTACTCTCGAGGGTAGAATGGGCAAATATTACATCTAAGTGGATTGTACTGGAAAAAATGTCAAAGAACTATATTTCCATGACATTATTTCGATGATGATCGCGAAGAGTGGTATATTGACAATGGTAAGTTAGGGAAAGAAAATTTTTATTTTTTTTATGATTTTTTTTTATGACTTCATCCTTCATATGAAGTTGACATTCACAAGGAAGACATGTGTACTAGTGCCTATTGGTTTCCAAGGTGATTATTCCTTTATAGTGGTATTTTTCTTTTTGCAAGCACACTTTTGTGGCTATACCATTTTTATTTTCTTAATGGATTATTTTATTTATTTGGATTCATGCCACAATAAATATTATGCAAAAAATTTTAAATGATAATTAATTAGAATTAATTATGCATAAGGGATATCTGGCCTTCATGCACCTAATCAAGTATAATTATATTAATAGTTGTTAATTTGCATTATTAGTATTAGCTTGACTTTTATTAATATTTTTCTTTAGTTTCTTTTTAATTAATTACTACTTTATTACTAGTTTATTAGGAGTTTATGGGGGATTAAAAATTATATATAATTCCTTAATTAGTTTTAGGGGTGTTACATACTCCCCCAAAGTTATACTCCCCTTTGAGTAACTTACCCCCAAATTTATACTCCCCACATAGATAGGTTCACAACACAATAACATCATGCACAACATAATATTTATTTAATTAGCATATATATTTAATATTCTTGCGAAGATGAAAAACTCTTGTGTGTGTCCAGCATGCAAGAATTTCTCCTTCACTAATAGATTCAACGCCCTAATTACAATATGCTCTGGATTAATTACCTAGGGTTTTTATGCATCGATTCATACAAGTTATGCATTAACTTGATCATACCCTTCATAACATGACATAAACAGTAAGAATAAAGCAATAATAAATCAAAACTGACTCAAAAAAGGTATAACACATCCCCCTAAAACTCTCTCATTCGTTACCCTCTCCATGAGAATCATACCACTTGAGAAACATCCATAACCCTCCACGCTTCATAACATTACATAAACAGTAAGAATAAAGAAATAATAAATCAAAACTGACTCAAGAAAGGTATAACACATCCCCCTAAAACTCTCTCATTCCTTACCCTCTCCATGAGAATCATACCACCTAAGAAACCTCCATAACCCTCCACGCTAACATTCAAGGTGGTCCCGCTCACCAGCATATTATGCACTCTCTTCTTCAAGAAGGTACAAAGCCTTAGTCCTAGGGTTGAGGTCCCTACTCATGGTCTACGGGATCCATTCCATACTTGTTGGACTGAGGTGATACGGAGGTTAGGAAGGGGAAGAGTAATTTCTCCATTCACTGATGATTTTTCCACAGGTCGCCATAGATGACTATCTCTATGTAGAGATTAACTTCCATGGAGACAGAGATATGCCACTACCATCGAGGTCTGTAGTCGGGGATATCGATGAGATCTATTTTTGTGTTTTTGCAATATTTCATTTTTTGCCTTTTTTATATAAGGAAATCAAAAACTTGTTTTTGGTGGTATCATGTAATGACATTAAGTTCATCTTGCACAGATGTGGGTCCAGGACAATCAGAAGGTTTCCCATAGAACCATTGTAGATTCCGAGGAGATTTGATGATTGACGTTGATGTTGAGCAGACACTACAAAATGTACATGGAAACTTGGCCACTTGACCCACAAGATTCCTATGGTACAGGTTAAGGACCTCCCGAGGAAATGCAAAGACATGTGGTCGGGGTACCTCGTCCATGGGTTAGACTATTTAGGTATTTAGCGATTTACCATGATCATCATCGAGGCCCACAGGAATAGATGTTGGGATATTATTTGTGTAACGGCCATGTATATTTTGAGGGATTGAAGCCTAGTTTTGTACTATGATACCCTATTTTTGGGAACTTTTATTCAGAAAAAAAAAACTTATAGCTACCAGTTTGAAATATGTATATGTGTGTAAATATCAATGTGAATGTTTATTTGCATGCTTCTCCTTTAATTATGTGAGAAATTCCAATCTAAAATGTAATTTGCATATGAATCAGCAATTTGATTATAATGCCTACGTATATGAATGTATGTAATGTAATCAAAATGTCGTTCCAACAATATTACCCTTAAGAATCTTCTCAGCAACATATGATCTCTAACATGGTACTAGTCGTTCAATTGTGACATAATCAACTATGAATTGAGGTGAACCTCTAAAGTCTGAATACAATTTGAAATGGATTGAGGCATAGCCCTCTTAAAGACACAAGCTGACCCCTAGGTGCATAAATGACCCAAGCAGCAGAAGCTAAGTTCTGCGTATGGCAGCTAGCACCATCCGCAAATCCTAAGTACGTTAAGACTTTGTCGAAAACAATAGGAAGCATGCCGAAAAACCAATGACACTACAAGAAAAAACTAAAAAGGATGCAAAATTGTACAATAATATACAAGGTAACATCCCAAGTTGTAAACTCAGACGTAGTACTTCTCAAGGTAGAGCCCATTTCTAAGATCCTTTAGTATGTTCCCTTTGTAATCGTCTAGATCATAGGCTCCCTTCTCTAGAACACGGCTCACAATAAGGGATCTCGTATTCAATTGGTAAAATCGGATCCATCCCATGAACCAACTAGTATGGTTAAAAACTAGTGGAAGTATTAACCACGGTCCGATAATCCTACAAAGCAGGATATGACATGGTATGTACCACTTGGTTTTGCTTTGTGTGATGGTTTGTTGCATGATTGTATTAAGAGATTTATTCACCGCCTCAACCCGACCATTCGATTGGGGGTAATAAGTGGAAGAATGTTCCTTCTTAAACCCCAACTTCAAAGTTAATTCAACCATCATATTATTCTAGAAGTGATTGCAATGATGAGTGACAATATCCTTTGGGATCCTAAAGAGGGTGATAATCTAATTGAACACAAAGTGAGCAGTTGTCTCACCATCGGATTTGACTATAGGCATAGCCTCTTCCCATTTCATGAAGTAATATATGGCCACAAAAATATGATGATGCCCCCTATATGAGGCTAGGTTGCAATCCATGAAATCCATGCCCACTAAGGGAAGGGACTGACGGTGATAATAGAGTGAAACGAGGTGAGGTGCGAGTGAATGTTTCAAGAAAACACCTGGCAAGGGTGACATGTCTTGACCGCTTAACACAATCTTTAAAGATTAACATGAAATACCATTAGGGGAGTTTTAAGGTCTAAAATGGTCCTCATAAGGGAAATAATAAAATAGGAGTTATAATAATAAAATAAAAGTTCTCAATTTCAGAGGGGAAAAAGAAAAACTATTTTTTCTTATTGTATTTTTGGCATATATCCTTATCGATTCACCCAAATTCTGAGTTTGGGGACTGCTTGGATGTGGAATTTAATTCCGCATCAAACCCATACCCACAGTGCATACTTCTGAGGTACCCACGGCACCCAAAACTGAAAATTTCAATAAAAAAACATATTTTTAATATTAAGATACGTTTTTTTATTGAAATTTTTAGTTTTGGGTGGTGTGGGTACCTCAGAAGTATGCATTATGGGTATGGGTTGGATGCGGAATCAAATTACACATCCAACGAGTCCCCAAACTCGAAATTTGGGTGATCCCATAAGGAGATATGTCAAAAATACGATAAGAAAAAGTAGTTTTTTCTTTTAACTAGCATGTTATTTTACAAATTTACCCTTATGGTTGACATCATCATCTTGAATCCTATTGGTTCTTATAAATTAAATTTTAATTGTACAATTTTTGTTTTGGGGCCCATTTTTAACCTCAAAACTCCCTTAATGCTAACCTGTTCTTAAAATATTTGAGTTGTAGAAAGACCAGATAAATGACCATCACACACCCCACTATGGGAGTCATTAAGCATAACCTCATCTTCCTTGTGAGTTAAACAACAATGCAAGATAGATTCCACTCCACAACGATACAAGGTGTCACTGATGATGAGGTAGCTCTTAGCATTATGATGTAAGAATCATCTTTCATCCCTAGAGAAATGCGAAGGGAACTTCAGAGTATGAAGATAGATGATAATATCACCATACCAAGGGCATGCAGATGATATGAGAAAAATGTGCTCATCCATAAACGAGTCCTCATGAATCATTTCCTCATCCATCCTAGAGAGTTCTGACATTATCTTCGTGAAGACCAAAGACTTCTTGTACTTTGTTGAAACAAAATCAAGGTCAAATTCTTGTAATATTACAATCCATTTATTATATCTCCCCCCTATCATTTGTTTGGTTAAGACGAACTAAAATGGATTGATAAGTGCTACAATTATGGTATGGCGAAGTAATATGTAGTATTTCAATCTCTGGACTGCATGAACAGTTGCTAAGGTCAATTTATCGACGTGAGTATATCGAAGTTTTGCATTGATAAGATTTTGACTAAGATAATAAATAATATTCTCATGGATCTTGTCATCCTCTTGAACCAGAACCATACCAATCATCTCTTGAGATGCGACCACATACAACAAGAAATATCTAGTATAGTTTGGTGTACTGAGTAGAGGGGTCGATACCAAGGATTTATTAAGGGAGACAAAGGAATACTGGGCTCCCTCATCCCATAAGAACAGAGTATCCTTTTTCAAAAATCATATAAAACCCTTGGTCAAATTGGCGTAATTCACAACAAATCGAGGAAATAAATTATCCATCCCTTGGATACTTTTAAGTTGTGTAATTGTGCGTGGGGGAGGAAACCGAAGTATTTACTCAACCTTTAACAGATTGACCATAATCCCTTCCTTTGACATAATGAATCCCAATAAGAGACTAGTCCTAATACAAAATATCCACTTTTGAGGGTTCAAACGAATATGATAACGTTGGAATATTTCAAAGACCAAACGGAGATGTGTTGGATGATCCACTCTCTTGAGAGAGTCAGCAGTGAGGTCAGCCATATACACCTCAATGATATATTGAAGGTCATGAAAGAAAATATCATTTCTTGTTGAAAAGTAGCTCCGACATTTTTCATCTCGAAAGTCATATTTCAGTATGCAAAAGTATCCCAAGAACATTTAAATGCAGTCTTATGTTGATTCTCGGATTTAATATGGATATGATTATATCATGAAAAACCGTCCATGAACAAAAAAACATTGCTTCCCG
>LPNX010842476.1:201541-230343 GCA_001517045.1 Pseudotsuga menziesii | reverse complement strand
TTTAGAATCAAAATATTTATTTAGTATCTGTCGAGTTTGATAAGCAATACCACGTTTAGATAGCGTACCTTCAATGGAATTGAGGAGTCCTTCATCAACTTATATACGCTTCAGAGTTCTTCGACGTGTGCTTTCTAATGGAGGTAAAGGGGTTGTATTTCTATCATCTAGTGCATCAACAATACGCTCTGGGGTTTCAGTAGCAACTTGTTGTCCTTCACTCTCTTCCTGGTAGTTGGAAGGTGGAAGTCCAACATCCTCATCGATGGTCCGATTAATATTTTCTTCTTCAACAGTAGGCTCCATGTACACTGCCTCTTCATGAGCTTCGTCTTGAGATGGTCCCTCTAGTGAATGCAGAATTTCTTCTTGTGTTGGATTAATAGGATGAACCACCGTATCCTCTATAATTGGATTTGGATTATTTTCCAAAGAAAGCCTCCGATTCATCATGCCTATTCTTTTCTTTTCTTTCTTTTCTTCGATGACTTCTTGAGGTCTCTTCTTCCTTGCTGATTTTCTTCCTCGGTTACGTACATTCCCCATCACCACAATGATCAATGTCAATATACTTTGTTTTTGTTGCTCCTCAATTACAAGCTTCCAAACTTTTAATTTGCTTTAATATAACTATTAATCCTTCAATATACTTCAATCTTCCTTCTCAACTGTTCATATTTCCCATCAAAACATCAATGAATGAGAAAATTTAATCTTCCTTCAATCTTCAATCCTGCAATATACTTCAATCTTCCTTCTCAATCTTCCTTTTCAATCTTCCTTCTCAATGTTGCACCTGCATAACAAAAAGAATGATGGAGATGGATGGAGATGGTGTAGATTGTGAGTATTTTCAAAGAAAGGCTCGTGCTCTTGAAAAATATTGCGCGGTAATTCCAAATTTAGAGAAACACGCAGTGAAGTTGCTCTCGGACAATAACAATTCAGTGTTTTTAACAGTCAAATAACGCGCATGCGATTTGCTTAGTAAAAACGCGTACGCGATCTATAAATACAAAACGCGCACACGATATTGTCATTTACAATAAATGAGGTGGGTGCACGGCTAAACGAGATTAATTAAAAATAAAATAATATGAAACACTTCAATACTCAAACAACACTCTTTCAAAGAGCCCTAACCATATCCATAGTTGAAGGTTTCCCTTTTCCTCCCTTAATATTTATACAATGTTTACCTCTTAATGGATCCTACAAACAATTATTAATATGACAATGAAGAACATAGTCTACAAATTATTGTACAAGAATTTGCTTTTGCATTCATTGAATCCCTTAAACTTCAACCTATGGTTTCTATTTGTATCTTCTATATAGACACCATAATTTCATTACCTAAATATGATGGTGATATGCACAAAGACGTTTTGGATTGTTGGATCCACAACCTCACCACTTCCCAAAGAGCCACACCTCCATCCATGTAACCATTTACAAGGACTTTCCCAAGCTTGGTGGTAGTCTCACAAAACATTTGTAGATATCTATGTCAAGTACACATGTGAATAGATACACATCAACAAAAATAAATGCATCACTACTTGGATGATGATGATGATGAGGATGTTCATGATGATGTTGATGGTGATGAGGATGTTCATGATGTCCATGATGTTGATGATGAGGATGATGATGATGATGTTGATAGTGATGATGATGAGGATGATGATGATGATGTTCACGATGTTGATGGGCATGATGACTGAGGATGATGATGATGATGATGTTCATGACGTTGATGGTGATGAGGATGATGAGGATGTTGATGATGTTCATGATGTTGATGATGAGGATGATGATGATGATGATGTTCATGATGTTGATGGTGATGATGATGAGGAGGATGATGATGATGATGTTCATGATGTTGATGATGAGGATGATGATGATGATGATGTTGATGGTGATGATGATGAGGAGGAGGATGATGATGATGTTCATGATGATGTTGATGGTGATGAGGATGATGATGATGTTCATGATGTTGATGATGAGGATGATGATGATGATGTTGATAATGATGATGATGAGGATGATGATGATGATGTTCACGATGTTGATGGGCATGATGGCCGATGATGATGATGATGATGATGATGTTCATGACGTTGATGGTGATGAGGATGATGAGGATGTTCATGATGTTCATGATGATGATGATGATGATGATGATGATGTTCATGATGATGATGATGATGATGTTCATGATGTTCATGATGATGATGATGCTCACGATGTTGATGGGCATGATGACTGATGATGATGATGATGCTGATGATGATGATGATGATGTTCATGACGTTGATGGTGATGAGGATGATGAGGATGATGAGGATGTTCATGACATTCATGATGTTGATGATGAGGATGACGATGATGATGTTCATGATGTTGATGGTGATGAAGAGGAGGAGGATGATGATGATGATTTTCATGATGATGTTGATGGTGATGAGGATGATGATGATGTTCATGATGTTGATGATGTTGATGATGATGATGATGTTGATGATGTTCATGATGATGATGATGTTCACGATGTTGATGGGCATGATGACTGATGGTGATGATGATGATGATGATGATGATGATGTTCATGACGTTGATGAGGATGTTCATGATGTTCATGATGATGATGATGATGATGATGTTGATGATGTTCATGATGTTCATGATAATGATGATGTTCACGATGTTGATGGGCATGATGACTGATGATGATGATTATGCTAATGATGATGATGATGATGTTCATGACGTTGATGGTGATGAGGATGATGAGGATGTTCATGATGTTCATGATGTTGATGATGAGGATGACGATGATGATGTTCATGATGTTGATGATGAGGATGACGATGATGATGTTCATGATGTTGATGGTGATGATGAGGAGGAGGAGGATGATGATGATGTTTATGATGATGTTCATGGTGATGAGGATGATGATGATGTTCATGATGTTCATGATGTTGATGATGAGGAGGACGATGATGATGATGTTCATGATGTTGATGGGGATGATGATGATGTTCACGATGTTGATGGTGATGATGATGATCATGTTCATGATGATGATGATGACGTTGATGGTGATGATGATGATCATGTTGATGATGGTGATGAGGATGATGATGATGTTGATGATGAGGATGACGATGATGATGTTCATGATGATGATGATGACGTTGATGGTGATGATGATGATCATGTTGATGATGGTGATGAGGATGATGATGATGAATGATGATGATGTTCATGATGATGATGATGATGATGATGAATGATGATGTTCATGATGATGATGATGATGATGATGTTGATGAGGATGACGATGATGATGAAGGTGATGATGATGATGAGGATGATGATGATGATGTTGATGATGTTGATGGTGATGAGGATGATGAGGATGTTCATGATGTTCATGATGATGATGATGATGACGATGAAGGTGATGATGATGATGAGGATGATGATGATGATGTTCACGATGTTGATGGGCATGATGACTGATGATGATGATGATGATGGTGATGATGATGATGTTCATGATGTTGATGGTGATGAGGATGATGAAGATGTTCATGATGTTCATGATGATGATGATGAGGATGATGATGATGATGATGATGTTGATGGTGATGATGATGAGGATGATGATGATGATGTTCACGATGTTGATGGTGATGATGAATGATGATGAGGATGATGATGATGATGTTGATGGTGATGATGATGAGGATGATGATGATGATGTTCACGATGTTGATGGTGATGAGG
Organism: Pseudotsuga menziesii; assembly: GCA_001517045.1. NCBI lineage: Eukaryota > Viridiplantae > Streptophyta > Pinopsida > Pinales > Pinaceae > Pseudotsuga > Pseudotsuga menziesii. The sequence continues at coordinate 226,539 of LPNX010842476.1, read as the reverse complement.
ATGATGATGAGGATGATGATGATGATGTTCATGGTGTTGATGGTGATGATGATGATGAGGATGATGATGTTCACGATGTTGATGGTGATGATGAATGATGATGATGAGGATGATAATGATGATGTTAATGAGGATGATGATGAGGATGAGCATGATGATGATGATGCTCGTGATGTTGATGGTGATGATGATGAGGAGGAGGATGATGATGTCCATGATGATGATGATGACGATGATGAAGGTGATGATGATGATGATGATGAGGATGATGATGATGATGTTCACAATGTTGATGGCGATGATGAATGATGATGAATGATGATGACGATGATGAAGGTGATGACGATCATGATGTTGATGATGATTGACATGGTGATGTTGATGATGATGATCGATGATCAATGATCATGGTGATGATGATGATGATGATGAAGATGAATATGAAGATAATGACGATGATGATCATGTTGATGAGGATGATGATGAGGATGATGATGATGATGTTGATGATGTTGATGGTGATGATGATGAGGATGATGATGATGATGTTTACGATGTTGATGGTGATGATGAATGATGATGATGAAGATGATGTTGATGAGGATGATGATGAGGATGAGCATGATGATGATGATGTTCGTGATGTTGATGGTGATGGTGATGATGATGTCCATGATGTTGATGGTGATGATGATGATGTTCATGATGTTGGTGGTGATGATGAGGATGATGTTGATGATGGTGATGGTGATGATGATGATGAAGGTGAGGATGATGATGATGATGAAGGTGATGACGATGATGAGGATGAGGATGATGATGAGCATGATGATGATGATGTTCGTGATGTTGATGGTGATGAGGATGATGATGATGAATGATGATGATGTTCATGATGTTGATGGTGAGTATGATGATGATGATGTTCATGATGTTGAAGCTGATGATGAGGATGATGATGATGATGATGTTGATGGTGATGATGATGATGAGGATGATGATGATGAATGATGACGATGTTCATGATGTTGATGGTGAGGATGATGATGATGATGTTCATGATGTCGAAGGTGATGATGAGGATGATGATGATGATGATATTGATGGTGATGATGATGATGAGGATGATGATGATGAATGATGATGATGTTCATGATGTTGATGGTGATGATGATGATGAGGATGATGATGATGTTCATGATGTTCATGATGTTGACGATGAGGATGATGATGATGATGATGATGTTGATGGTGATGATGATGAGGATGATGATGATGATGTTCACGATGTTGATGGTGATGATGAATGATGATGAATGATGATGATGACGATGACGATGATGAAGGTGATGATGACGAGGATGAGGATGAGGATGAGGATGATGATGATGATGTTCATGATGTTGACGGTGATGATGATGATGATGAAGATGACGATGATGAAGGTGATGATGAGGATGAGGATGATGATGATGATGTTCATGATGATGATGGTGATGATGATGATGAGGATGATGATGATGATGTTCACGATGTTGATGGTGATGATGAATGATGATGAATGATGATGATGATGATGACGATGATGAAGGTGAGGATGAGGATGAGGATGAGGATGAGGATGATGATGTTCATGATGTTGACGGTGATGATGATGGTGATGATGATGTTCATGATGATGATGGTGATGATGATGATGAGGATGATGATGATGTTCATGATGATGATGATGAGGATGATGATGATGATGTTCATGATGTTGATGATGATGATGAATGATGATGATGTTCATGATGTTGATGGTGATGGTGATGAAGATGATGGTGATGATGATGATGATGATGGTGATGATGATGATGATGATGGTGATGTTGATGGTGATGATTATGATAAGGATGATGATGAACATGGCGATGTTAATGATGATGATCGATGATCAATGATCATGGTGATGATGATGATGATGATGAAGGTGATGATGATGAGGATGAGGATGAGGATGAGGATGAGGATGAGGATGAGGATGAGGATGAGGATGAGGATGAGGATGAGGATGAGGATGAGGATGAGGATGAGGATGAGGATGAGGATGAGGATGAGGATGAGGATGAGGATGAGGATGAGGATGAGGATGAGGATGAGGATGAGGATGAGGATGAGGATGAGGATGAGGATGAGGATGAGGATGAGGATGAGGATGAGGATGAGGATGAGGATGAGGATGAGGATGAGGATGAGGATGAGGATGATGATGAGGATGTTCATGATGTTGACGGTGATGATGATGATGAGGATGAGGATGAGGATGATGATGATGATGTTCATGATGTTGTTGGAGATGATGATGATGATGATGACGACGATGATGATGATGAAGGTGATGATGATGTTCATTATGTTGATGGTGATGATGATTATGAGGATGATGATGATGAATGATGATGATGTTGATGATGATGATGATGATGATGTTCATGATGTTGATGGTGATGATGATGAGGATGATGATGAGGATGATGATGACGATGTTCATGATGTTGATGATGATGATGATGATGGCAATGATGGCAATGGTGATGATGATGATGATGACGATGGTGAAGATGATGGTGATGATGATGATATTCATGATGTTGATGGTGATGATTATGGTAAGGATGATGAAGGTGATGATGATGGTGATGATGATGACAATGACGACGATGGTGATAATGTTGTTGATGATGATGATGATGATGGCAATGATGGCAATGGTGATGATGATGATGATGACGATGACGATGGTGATGATGAAGGTGATGATGGTGAAGATGATGATGATGTGAACATGATGAAGATGATGATCATGTTGATGATGATGATGAGGAAGGTGATGATGATGATGATGTTGATGACGATGATGGTGATGATCATGTTGATGCTGATGATGAGGAAGGTGATGATGATGATGATGTTGATGACGACGATGGTGATGATCATGTTCATGATGATGATGAGGAAGGTGATGATGATGATGATGTTGATGACGACGATGGTGATGATCATGTTCATGATGTTGATGGTGATGAAGTTGAAGATGATGAAGAAGATGAAAATGATGATGAAAACTATTTGTGGTTTTAACAAACATGCACGCGATTTTGTATGCAAAAAACGTGCACGCATTTTGTTTTTATATAACGCGCACGCGTTTTGTATGATTAAATCGCGCTCGCGTTTAGTTTAAATTCAAAAATTTATTCCCTCCAAATGATAAGGCCGAGCCTCCAACCATGCTTTCATGGAATTCCTTTGCCTATGTGTCTGCTTTGTACTTTGCTTCAGATTCAACATGCATGTGCCTTGGAGTATGATAAACCATGGTAAATTCAGCGTTATATCCATATTTTCAATATGCTCGTGTTTAGCGGTTCGTCTGATTATGCTGCACACCTCCATTTTTTTTGAGATTTTAGAAACAGATATGGTTTTTTTTGCAGATTCTAAATATGTAAATTTTAACATGAATACATAATTTTTTCTATTTTTTTTCTTATTTATCTTCTGTCATCACTCCTCAACTCAAAAAACACACTGGTAGTGTTTCGTCCATATCTCTTTCGTTTCTGAACCATTTAAAAAAAAAATTGTATGGTGCACTAAAGAACACCAACCTCTACATGCTATAAAAAACCCATTTCCAAATAATTGCATTAAGACATTCAAATGCTACACCCACAATTGATGTACCGTTTTCGAGATTTGATCTCCTAGATAATTAAAAGAAAATCAAAAATATTATTTTTATTATTGGAAAAATAGTTGTGCACTAGTCCTATATGTTCTCTATATGTATACCGGTTTTCGTAAGTTTATTCCATCATTTAGACACTCAGACGCTGCACCCACAAAAACATATACCTTATAATTTGTCCAAAAACTAAAAAGTTCCCGTTAAAATTTATCTAACTTTATATAGTTAACAACATTTTCAATTGAAAAAATATATATATTTGGAAAGGTCATTCAATTTCCTACATTTCTTGTTTTTTACTGATCGCAAGATTCATTGTGTAAGTGTCTCAAAATATCCATGCAAGTTGATGGATGCCTGTTTTTTCAGTTTTGTATTGCATCTAACGTGCCAAAAGAGACCCTCAACTTCTTGCACACACCCCCATCCAAATAAGAAAAATATTGGATGATACTACAATCTATCCAACAAAAGTAGAACCGTCATCGTGGTCACACGAAGCCTTGTCGATAGTAGAATACCACCCCACAAGGATCTGAATCCAGGCTTCCATCGAGTTAACCATAAAGTCCATCAATAACTCACACCCTCAACCCCTATTTTATAACCAGTATAGAATAGGTATAATTTTAAGTATATAAAACTATAATAAAATACGAACAAAATAACATCATGGGATCTTGACTAAATCAAGGGACCTCTTATATGATACGTACGAAGAGGAAACAATTACTGAAGGAGCTGTCTAACGAGGGGACGATTTGACTTTCTGCAGGAATCTGGTGATTTTAATCCACAAAATCTGTAATTTCTGTTGTTTGTTGGGCGATTTTAAACTCAGAAATGAAATAGAGTAAAGGAAAACCCCAACACCCACATTGTGTAACATCTAGCAGTATTTTTAAATGTTTTGAGAATTCCGTAAAAATTCATGGCAAAAAACTGATAAAAACCAACTAAAAACAAAGGTCAAAATCCCCTATTTAGACAACTCGATTACTCGATTACTTAATCGTACTTAATTAAACTCCTTTGAAGTTGAATCTAATGATGAAGAAGAGCCCAACGGGATTATTTGGCACGAGTAACTAAGGCGTTGACCATTGAATTACTTCTCCAATTCATAACCGTTGAATTTTTAGTGTTATCTCTATGTTTAAATTTAAAAATCATCTATCCTCTTTTGCTTTGAATATCTGTTATTTTAACGGTCATTTTTCCTCGAAACCCCACGGTGTCCCACCCCCTCCCGCTGATCCTTCTCACTCTTGCAACGGAAAAACCTAGTCTCAAACATCACTCGGCCATCGATAGCTCAATATCAGACTGTTACAGAAGAATCTTTCAATTCTAATTGCAGCAGTCCTCAGCACTCACTCATACTGATCATTGATCGCCATATTTGAGCCCTCCATTAGAAATGGCTGTCAGAACGCAACCTCTTTCTGTCCTCCAGAAGGAAAACGCCAAGATCAAAACAGGTAAGGAAATAGAAAACAGAGTCCCCATGGGCATCTCTTCTTCCTTTTCACCGCCTTCAATGAGAATGTAAATAAACCATTTGATGGTTCTTGCAGGCAAAAGCACTATCCCTAAATCTGGCGAACTCAGGGCGCAGCAGCCTGATTCATCTGATCGGAAAGCTCTGTCCACCATCACGAACAAGTTAAAGCCTCCAAAGTCTGATCTGTCAACCTCTATTTACCCTAACAAGGCAGAGAACAATAATAAGGGTGGAGTCTGTGAAACATTTTCTTGTGCTAAGAATGGGCGAGCGAGAATTGTACCTCGAGCTGTTCTGGGTGATATTACGAATGGGGTGGTACCTCGAGCTGCTCTGGGTGATATCACGAATGGTGTTGAATCGTTTAAGGGTTCAGACATTGCGGTTAAGCAGAAGAAGGCTCAGGGAAAGAATGTGAAAATGGGTCCTAATCCGAGATCTCAACTTACAGAGGAGGAAAAGCAAAAGGCCTACGCGTGGGCTCGTGAAGGAATTGAGAGGGTTCAGTTTAGCGGTAAAGACATGGAGGCTTTGAATGAAAGGATCAGAGAAGAAGGTATGTGGGTTTTTAAGGCCAGCTCTGGTTTGTTGTTGGCATGTGTGTGTCTTGAGGTTTTTATGCTTTGTTGGTATTGTATTTTGGGAAGATTTTTCCTCTCCACATGGCAAGCGCCATATCTCAAATCTGTCATGTGCCCTAGTTTTGTAAGAAATAACATTTAGACCTTCGGCTCAAACATCTCCACGCCCAGTAGACATCCACATTGTCACCTTCGCAGGAAAGGTATACATTAACCACTGGTGAAATTTAAATTATCGTGGTCTTTCACCTTACAATTTAACTCATTAACACTGCACTGACTTTTTGTTACTGGAAAGGTGGCCAGGATACCCATTTCTTTTTCTATCCCTGTTATCGTTCCCATTCCTATTTTAAGTACATTAATAATCAGGTGGAGGGGGGTTTCACATTTATTATCCCCCAAAACCCTCTGTCCCAATTTCCTATTTCATTCTTATTTTCCTTTCCGTTTCCGGTTTCTGGTAACATAGCTGGCTGCGAAGGACCTGCTGGACACTTTATCGGGATTGTGTGCACCTTTGGATGTGCACTCAGATTTGCTCTGCTTCTGGGGTGCACACAGGTGGACAAGCCCCCATAAGAGAGCTTCTTCCAGTCTCACTCACCTGTGTGACTTTCCAAACAGCCGCCACCTGAACACTCTATTGTGTTTGGTAGATACAGAAGCACCCTTCTAATGCTAAAATTCTGCGAGTGAAATCTCTGCATGCCTTTCGAGATTTTTGATACTTGACTGGTTTCAACAAATAAATTGCCTTGGTGTCAGAGACTGCCGTGATACATTGTGGTCACTTAGTAAAGATGACCTATGCCATTTTGTATTTACAGAACACGGATTTACATTGCTTAGAAACAGCAGTGTAGGCTCGCCATACTCGTTGTCTAATTGTCAAGTTCTTGAGAAGTAGCATTTTAACTCCTCGACCCTATCACAAAATTGCTATAAAAACATATTCTAAGCATTTACCTAAATAAAACGACAGAAACATGATGGATGGATCGGAGTCACCTGCTGCGCTGGCTGTATTGAATGTCCACCTCAGTAAGTCCAACATCTCTTGATTTCGAGATGCTCACATTGCCTGAATCTTAGTCCCCATTGCTGAAGGGTTTTCTGGTACAGCAGTGTCAGTGATTGATTTTCACTGTTCTTGATTCTAGGATGGGATCTTCTCTCTAGTGGGAGAGATCCATTTATATCTGACTCCAGGTCATAGATAATCTACTGGAATTGAGCTTCCATTCAAGCTTCCTTCTGGAAATAATCCAATACAGTGGCGCATCTTCCTTGGTATCTGCCAATGTATTGAACTTTCTTCTCATTTGACAAAGTTTCACTATCTAAAGTTTCTTTTGACCTCTTCCAATGGCCCAGTTGATCTTGGGTTTTTAAAGAGTACACTCTTGTTGAATTGCATGTATAATTAATTTGGATATTCTTACAGTTTAGCCCTAAAGGTGGAAATGATGTTGCCAAGAAGACAACATAATGTGAAAGAGAGAGAAGAAGAAGGTGAAGAACAGCTATGCGAAAGACAAAGATGATGAGAGTCCCCAGTATGAGGAGGAAGGCAAGGATGAGTAGGAAGTTATGATTGACTTTGTGGAGTAAGCCAAGTATGAGCAGGAAGAAGTTATAATCGAATGTATGGAAGAGGTGCACGTGGTTGAGTGCATGCCACAGGAACTAGAGGAGAATATTACAGTCGAGTGTGTTCTGGAAAAAGGTGCATCCAAGAGGAATAGAAGAGGACGTACCATTGAAGGAGCTCATGGTAAGTCTCGATTCTCATAATGCTTGTGTTGATTTATGTGCAGGTACAGCTGTAGAAGAAAGTGTAAATAACCCTGAGCATGGCCATGAAGGCCAAGGGAGCAGTGCCTGAGAAGGAGCTGAACATGTCCACGAAAGGGATGAGGTGATGGACAAAATACAATGTGAAATTGCAGCGTGTAGTTAATGTGCTGATGTGAAGATTATGAACAACTGAAGATTTGTAGCGGGAAAGGACTTGTGGAATGTGAGGTGGGAGCCTGGGAGAAACACAAGGAAAGATTCTATTACTGTGTGCTGATTTATGTATTGGAAAGGTTGCAACAGTGCAGTGGCTCCTGGAATTGAAGGCGAAGGCCAAGGGGCCTATGACTGTAATGTGAGCAGTTCTGTGCATGATTTACAGTGAAGAAGGTGAGGATGGACGATGTTGAATTTGTGGAGTGGATCATGGGGATGAAGCGTTCCCATACACATCATTGCAGCGATGAGAAGCTTAATGAGAAAGACGGAGCCTGGATGGGAAGTATGAAACCATAAATGTTTCGGAGTTGGGAATAGAAAGAAAAAGAAGGGTTACAACTGTGAAGTGGCTCCTGGAATTGAAGACAAAGGCCAATGGGTATGTAACTGTAAGGTGAGCAATTATATGCAAGAATGAATGGTGAGTTCTGTGCATGGTTTACAACAAAGTGCAGTGAAGGTGAGGATGGACGATGTTGTAGAATTTGTGGACTGAAGCATTCCAATACAGAGATTGTTGCAGCGATGATAAGCTTAATGGGAAAGTACCCTCGATGGGAAGTATAGAACCATGATTGTTTCAGAGTTTGGACTTTGGAGTAGAAGGAAAATGAAGAGAAAGAAGAGGAATGTCGTGGCTATCAATTTATCAGCAATCTTGTGCTCACATCCTTTCGTACCAGGGTAGTCTGATACAGGAGCATCACTGTCAAACTGAAAGGCAAAGGAGGAGGGAAGGCGATTGTGAGATCATAGAGAGAGATCCGAAATCAGTAGAGGTTGTGACTGTGTGCCAGCATGTGATGAGGAATTGAGATAGTAGATCTGAGTGTGGAGAGAATAAGTGTAAATGGCAGGAGCCATAGATAGTGAATGAGATGTGACTGAGAGTATTGTAGATTGCTGTGCACCATTGCTAATGACTGTGAGGACTGAGAGCACAGGAGAGTGGGAAAGAATGAAGTTAAAGAAATGATTGCAGAGTGGTTTTTACGCCCAAGGAGGGTTTTCCGCTATAGAAATTGTGGTCACTATGTGAATGATTTTATGCCACATGATATTGTTATGCTATTAGATTTTGAGTTGTTTCCATAATATGCTGTGCATCAACGTAGCTCCTTTTCTTTTGCATCTGTTAAAATAAATTCTGATTAGGGAGATCCTGATAGGCTTTCCAAGTTGGGTTGAGTCCTATACAGATTTTCGGAGGGTTGGAAGTCCAGTCCAAGATTCCCCAGTTTTCAAGTCATATTTTCTTTCTGGTTTCCATGTGCTCTTCTGATTTGCTTTCCGTGTAGTTGCAAATAACATTCTGTTAACACGTTTATGTTGGATGCTGTAACTTTGTGTGGAGTAGTTTCTTTGTTGTTCGGTAGAGTTTTGTTACTCAGGGTACCTGGGTAGTCTGAGCTCCAGGCGGAGAAATCCAAGTTCCAGGTGGGAAATACCTTGAAAAATTTAAGATTCAGCCTCAGAAAGGATATGAGGCCAAACTCTAATGTAAATCTGCAGCCGAAGAATGATGCGAGGAGTTCCTTCTCAGCCTTACTACGGAGGCTGCATCTAGAATGTCCCTATATACTTATTTTGCAGATTCACTTACGGAGGCTGCATCTCTAAACTTTTATGTGCATATAACCAGATAAAATCGTTGGTTTTTGGGACTGCATGATCTCTACTATTAATCCTCTTAGTTTAGTGATTTTATCCATTAAGGGAAACTGCTGTATTGTTGCCATTGTTGATAATCTCATGTTTATTGTCTATATTGTTCTTGGCTGGGCATTCCAAGTTCCCAATCTCTATTACCGGTTTTCATGGATTTTGACTGTTGCAAGTAATAGTTCTATTGTTACAGGCTGCAGCTGCTGTCAATTATCTCAAGTTCCTTCTCAGCCTTACTACGGAGGCTGCATCTAGAATGTCCCTATATACTTATTTTGCAGATTCACTTACGGAGGCTGCATCTATAAACTTTTATGTGCATATAACCAGATAAAATCGTTGGTTTTTGGGACTGCATGATCTCTACTATTAATCCTCTTAGTTTAGTGATTTTATCCATTAAGGGAAACTGCTGTATTGTTGCCATTGTTGATAATCTCATGTTTATTGTCTATATTGTTCTTGGCTGGGCATTCCAAGTTCCCAATCTCTATTACCGGTTTTCATGGATTTTGACTGTTGCAAGTAATAGTTCTATTGTTACAGGCTGCAGCTGCTGTCAATTATCTCAAGTTCCTTCTCAGCCTTACTACGGAGGCTGCATCTAGAATGTCCCTATATACTTATTTTGCAGATTCACTTACGGAGGCTGCATCTATAAACTTTTATGTGCATATAACCAGATAAAATCGTTGGTTTTTGGGACTGCATGATCTCTACTATTAATCCTCTTAGTTTAGTGATTTTATCCATTAAGGGAAACTGCTGTATTGTTACCATTGTTGATAATCTCATGTTTATTGTCTATATTGTTCTTGGCTGGGCATTCCAAGTTCCCAATCTCTATTACCGGGTTTCATGGATTTTGACTGTTGCAAGTAATAGTTCTATTGTTACAGGCTGCAGCTGCTGTCAATTATCTCAAGTTTATTGCATGTCATTGTAGGCTAGGCAATGGATTTTCCTTATATTTTGCACACCTGCTCTCCCTTTCCACACGTTAGAGGTTGTATCAATTTATTATCATGTCACAAATGTTTATTTTATTTTAGTTTGACTGAAAAACCTAAAACCCTTACGAAGGTGCAAAGGTACCACAAAGTTTTGAGTTAATTTTTTTTTTTGTAATAGCTGTTTCCTTGTTAGAGATTTTAATTTCTTTTTGATTGTTATGCAAAGTTTCTTTTTCTCTCCTTTAAATCTTTCTTCCAGGCAGTGTGATCTTAATGGAAATCTCATACTTCTCACCCATTCAACCATTTTCTGGAGTCTTTGTTCCACCCTGGTTTCCATCTTTGCTAGACAGCATTGAAATTGTAGGCTGCCTACAACTCTGGGAGGTCCTAAACTTTCTCAGTGGTTTGGATTATCTCGATTGTTTGGGATAAATAGTTAGTGCTTTCTTATGAGGTATTGTGCTTTCATCACTCTTATTTGAGGTTATGCTTATTTTCTTCTGCTTCATTTCAGAGGTCAACAGACGAGTAGCACAAGCGATAAGCTGTCGAACAGAAATACCATGCTTTCAGCCTCGTGCTTTTCAGAAGGTAGAATTAGTTCTGTTCTTCTCATCCATAGAATGTCAATTGACTTATGAATCATGTAGCAATAGTAACGAAGAAGGTTTGGTCTGGTCTGGTTGTTGAACTGCAGGATACCCCTGAAATTACAGATGTTTTAAAGTCGGTACCACTGGAAGATATCTGTAAGAAGGGAAATTCTCCTTGCGATGGTATTTCATCCTCTGTCCTTTTTGGCTTTACTTTGCTAGCTAGGGCAACAGTGTTTTATAAACTGGACTTTCAAGCTCATGTGTTTTTCCTGTGTTTTCATAGCTATGAAGCTAGACGACGTGGATTACGATGAATCTTTCCAGGAGTGCCTTGAAATTTTGCAGAATGCCTCCAAAAACTGGCCTGGTACCATGGAGGATTGTGTGTAGTGAGATGGAAAAGTTGTTACCAACTATACTTTTTGGGAAGAAGTTGTTACCAACTGCATAGGAATGACACAGTTGCACCACGATAGGGTTGTAAATTGTAATGGAAACAGGGGGCTTATGAATGGCCATTTATAATATAGCCTATAGGTGCAGTTATCTTGTCTGCTCTTTATAAATGCATACAGCATATGAAGGTATTATTTTTGGATGATTACTACATAATTTACTGTGAAAGCTGATAATACTGCTGAAAGAATGTATGTATGAAAAATATATTAGTTAAAACTTTTAATGGTTAATTTGTTTTAAGCTTTGAGTTTGATTACTGAAGTTTGTTTATTTACAAAATTTAAGGTTTATAAATGATATTATAATCTTTAATTTGGATATGGACCAATGAAAGATAAGTATACGATAAACTGTTACTGTTGAAAGAACAAGTGTATTAGGAATATATCAATTATTAGTCAATAATATCTTTGGTTAGCAATCACATCAATTATTAGTCAATATCGATGGTTACTAATTACATATCTTATATGTTCAATAAATTTATATTTTTTTCTTTCTGTGTAATATATATTATAAGGAAAGGGTTGGGAAGTTACAGTTGGACATGTACTATATACTGAATATAAGGCTGGATATAGTAATGCAAATTTGCAATCCTTTAATCTTAAGGCTTATCAAATGGAAAAATGTAATATATCATTAGATAGGAGGTGATATAAAAGTAAACAATACCTAATTGTTGGAACTTGGGTTAGTCTGAGTGTTTATGAGGAAATTTTGTATCCTCCTCATTCAGGATTCTTCAACTTTTGCAGAATCCTGTTTTTTCTGAGTAACATCTTCGCAATCAGGAATTTAACATAGATTTACTTATGATTTTCGTTTTAGACATGGATTACCCATATTTATGAGGAAATCATTGATATTTACAAGGAATTTGAAAAGAAAATTTAATAATTTTGCAAATAAATAATAATACATTAAAATAAATTTACACCCAACCAGGGGGCTTGCCTCATGAATTGCTATTTTCCGTAGTCATTGCTGCTATCGATCGAGATCCCTTCCCATCCCTAACGATCTCCCTCCACCATATCAATCGATATTGCCAGTCTTATCTTCCCTTGAAATAAGGTCCCCAATGGTTGGACAATTGGTTACCCTTCCTTTCACAGGAGGTTTTTTTATTACTGCTTTTATTTCCCAGTCTTTATTCAAGACGAGGTTTTACAAGTTGTGGTGATCCACCATATCCAAAGTCAATAAATTAATTTGACTATCATGTGTTAAAGTGCCTCCACGACAACCTCCCTAGCCATTGTAATATCTTAGTAGTTACATTCATTCGCTAGGCTCACATTCATTTGTATCTTGTTGTGGATCCTCTGTACCTCCTGCTCGTCACTCATTCGACGGTTGGTTCACCAAATGATGCTAGCCACATAGCTGCAGATCCTCTCACATATAGGTATTAGTGAGCTTTCAATGATGGCTAGCTTCGCTCCGAGGACCTCTCCCGTGTGCTTCCTATACCCCCTAAGTATGCTATACTCCATGATTGGTAAATGCTATCTAAATCGGCTCATATGCTTGCTTTCACTTTGATGCTTTCTTCGTTGGGACACGCTAAAAATAATATACCGTGGGGGTAAACTGCTCCTTCCTCTGTACCCGGATATGGAATTTATGATATTCTTTTTATAAGTGGATATATTCATTTTATAAATTTATTTATTTATTGATAAGTTATGATGTGTATATATATTGAATATAGCACTAATGGTATCTATGACCCATACTTGTGTTGGTTATAATTGACCAATTTCTCATAATTTTGGATAGTCTACTTATAACTCATTCCATCAGAATGATGTAAGATATGTCTCAAAGTTAAGAAGGATTTTCCAAGCTAAATTGTTCTTTGGAATATATATATATAATGAGTTGGGGAGAAAAATTATCACTTGTTGCAATAATATATTAAAATAAATTTATTCATGATCTTCTATGTAGTGTGGTCAATGAGTTAAGCATGATATATAATCATAAGAATATATTAAAATAAAATTATTTTGATTTTTGTTTTAAGCACCTTTCCTCTTCCATGTGGTACTTATTGTTCATTATATTTTTGAACAACCATTTCTTCTATGATTGTGGGTTGTTCCATTGTTGATGGTATTGTGTTGTAGTTTTTTTGTGAATTATTAAGTACTTTCCATTGTTTTGGGGGGCAAATTATCCATATTCCTTGGCAATCATTGCACATTGGGTTTACGATAGAGTAGTCTGATTTTTAAAAGGTTGGTGACATTGAAATATGGTTGATCCTTGACATTTGTGGGGATTTTTAATGGTTTTATTTTGTAGATTAGCTTGTGCTTTCTTTTATAGTGAGTGAGAGTGTTTGCATTCTAAAGTATTTTTTAATTTTGTATTTCAAATATTTTTTACTTGTTTTTAAAATATGTATCTTTTCAAAGAAGAATATATTTAAAAATAAGTTAAAAAACAATAAGGATTGGCAGGTGTGTGGGAGGGAAATAAATGATTAGATTTTCTTGGGGGCTTGTTTCTACCACCAAAAACTATGCTGAGATTTCTCGATTAATGGTCTTTGGAGACACCCTCTTAGTTATCAAATAGTTGCGTAATGGTTTCTCTCAATATCAAAAGGTCCAAAATTGAATCATCTCCAAGGTGGAGTGAAATATGAAGCGAATCAACAACTTATCCTTTTGGCATATTTGTCAAAGTAACAACAGTGTCGTTGATAAATTAGACAATGAAGTTTCTCTCTTAAATAAAGCACTTATCAGGGTAAATAATGGTCCACCTTAGTGCAGGTGGATATCGTAGTGTTTGTCAATGATATGAATTGGGCCCCTATTATGTGGTTTGCAAATGGGCATATATTCAACAGATCGATCAACACATGACAATACAAAACAATACATGCCTACATGGGATGTGAGAGGCATGTGGAAGAGTTTTCACCCATACGACTTTGCACTATCACCATTTAATTCACACCCTTGTGGAATTATTTTCCAACATGCTCCAGTGTTATCGCCTAATGCAAACCCTGGTTCACACAAGGGCCATTATGAAGCAGGGTGGGGAGATGATATGCGAGGATGAGATAAATCTTTGCTCAAGGATCAAATTGTGTCTTCCTCTGGCACTAGGGTGCTAGTTTTAAGGAGGTTTGTGGTGGGAATTCAGCTACAAAAGAGGGACTAAGTTTGAAGGTGGTGATATGTTGTAAGAAGGATGTGGCTCTATGTTATGATTGTGTAAGGTGAATAGGGTGCGCGACCGGGTTGTTGGGTAATGATAAGCAATTCTTTGCAAGAGACAACGAAATTTGGGCTTTTATCTTTGAGATGGAGAACAAAATGGAGATCGATCGTGGAGTGGTGAATGACATGCGGTGCACAATGGGGGAAATTCAAAGTTGAAGAAGATAGTGAAACACATTGGACGGTAGATGTATCGTAATGTGCATATTATGGAATGATTAAGCTGCTGGATGGAGTTAGAGGAACAAATTAGGGAAATGCTAGTTAGATGGGTGGATGAACAGGGATAACAACTGATGTAGTTGGATATAGATAGAGACCAACATCAAGCTTGCATTCAGGAGCTAGCTTACGACAGACCGGAGAAGTTTCAAATTTGAATGTATTGGAGATGGAAACCGTTCAACATACGACCTTGGTAAGGTTTGAAGACTCATGCTTCTCAACTTAGAAGGAGGAGGTGTATACTTGAAATGCTTGAGTTCTTATGGATACGTTAGTTCTATGTTTTTGTCTATGTACTGCTGTTATAAGTTTTTATTAGGACAATTTATTAGATGTTCTAGGATTAAGTTCTCTTGGCATGCACAATGTTTAGTTCAGATATCAATAACTTGTTTTATAAAATGGTGCTTTATAGCAACATGCCTTGTCCATTTTGATAAGCTGGATTGTTATCCAAATTCACAACACTTTGACTATCACATAACACTTTTACCTTGTCTTATACTTTTCCAAGCTCGCCTAATAGACCTTTGAATTCTTGTGAGACATAACCTCAAGTAGATATCCTTTTATCTAGAACACTTGCAAAATCTAAATCATCATAACCACAGACTAAATTGTTGATGATTGGTGCAACTGTAGGTAGACATCCTCCTTGATGTAGCCATGGTGCTAGGCTTGATGGTGGAGGATGATGATGGTTCACTCACTGGATGTGAGGTCCCTAGATGTAGCCTTGCTTGGTCAAGTAGTAGAAAGCATGGATGCTTGCAAATCTACTCCTTGGTTCTGGGAGGACTTGGTATAGTCCTTCTTGATCATGGTACTTGATCAAGTGGTATAAGACTTGGGTTTCCCATCACATGCATCCCTGGATCTAGTATTCCTTGTCATAATAGAGTGGATTTGACTTTCTCATTCTTAGGGATTAACTACCCCTGTCGGAATAGTCAAGTCTACTCTAGTGTGGGTGCACACACACTAGATCGCTTCTGACATGGATGGATGTGCATGTGAACCAAGCTCATGGAAATCCTTCTTGGGATAAGAATACTAAGTTTCTAGATCTCGTTACGTACATTAAATAATAAGTTGAGGGTATGCGCAAATAAATAAATAAATATAATTTTCCCCACAACGGGTGTTAGATTTGGCAAATGGAGGGGCGCATGAGTGGCACGTGGCCAGGCCTCGTGCCACCCATGCCACCACCTCATCGCCCCCAACATGGCATGCGTTTAGAAGGACTCCCACGAGCACCCATTCAATTGGCAGCTCAAGTACAAGCCCGCATAATCAAAGAGGGGATTCGCCGATGGAGTTTGGTAACGGAGATGAGGTTGCAGGCGTGCGAACTCCTCCGTCCAGCTCTCGCCATGATGTCAACACAGAAGAGGGACAGTTGACTCAACTTGAGTCTCATCATATCATCAAGTGATTCTATGGTAATCCTGCCCATTAAAGGAAGCCTCCCCTCCGTTTATTGCTCAAGTTTTGCCTTTTGGCTCTTAGGTGTTATTCGTTTGTTTTCCCTATCTGCTTGTGAGGTTGCTAATTATCCCTCAGAGGTTAACTGCTCTCGGCTTTGGAGTTTTTCTCTTCAACCTGCTATGCACAATTCTCTTCTCTATGAGCTGAATGTTCTGGTTGGGTATTTTCTCAATTATGTGCCTGTGCTCGTGCTCTTAAGGTTCTTTTCAGTGAAACCTTTCCCTCATCCGTGCACGCGCTTTGTTATCCTGGGACTTAAGAGTTGTTCTTAAAATTTTTTCCTCAAGCCCTATGCCATCTTGAATAGTCTCGTGCCCTCCTCCACATTGTTTCTCACTCACCATTCGCATGCCTCCACCCCAACCCACCCCCTCCACCCTCACCCTGCCACCCACCGCCCTCCTTCTCTCCCCCCCTTCCCTCCCCCTCTCCCCCTCCCTCTTCGAATTCCCCTCATCCCCCACTCATCCTCCCCTCGTACCATGCCTCGTCATGTTGCTCGCTTGGGGTGGCCTTTGGGTGGACAAGGGGTGGCACCGGGGGGAAGGAGGCGTCGGGGATGAGGGGAATTCAAAGAGAGAGGGGAGATGGGAGGGGAAGGAGAGGGGTAGATAGGGAGGGGAGAGGGGGGGAAATGGGAAGGGAGAGAGAGTGAGGGGAGGGGAAGATGGGGAGGGAAAGGGGAAAGGGAATCCAAAGGGGGAGGAGAGAGGGAGGGAGAGAGGGAGGGGGAGTTGAGGAGAGAAAAGGGTAGGTCAGGTTTTTTTAGCTTTTTAGATTTTATAAAATTTAAATTTTAAGAATGTTTTTTTTTTCTTAATTTTAAAAAAAAATTAGTTTTTTAAAGTTTTTTCAAATTATTTTAAATTTGTTTTCAAAAGTTTACAAATATTTAAATTTTTCTTAAATAAATATTAGTTAAAAAAATGTAGTCTTTTTTTTAGATTAATTTTTTTTAGTTAGTACATTTTGATTTTTTTAATTTTATTTTTTTAAATTTTTTGTATTTTTTTTAATTTTTAATTATTTTTTCGTTTTTGTTTAGGAATTGTATAATGTTGTAATTTTTTAATTTTATATTTTATTTTTAAAGTCATTATTTTAGATTTTAACCTCGAATAAAAATGAGGGTGATTCTATGAGGTCCATTTTTCAATTAGGGGGTTGATTTAGGGTTTCAATTGCAATAACACCACTTGGGGTTTTCAGAGAGTTGTAATTTTACACCCCCCCCCCCACCCAACAAAAAGGGGTGCTTTTCGTTTTGGGGTTGTTTTCTGGTGTTTTTCACGCAAAAATACAAATTTGTATGGCTAGAGTTCTCGCTCTATAGTATATTGCATTATGTAAGAAAAGTTATTCCTGAACCTACAGACGATGATGAGAAAGCTAAGCAAAAGAAAAATGAATCTAAGGCAAAAGTGATTATGGTTGCCTCTGTAAAAGATCAGTTGATCCCATAGATTGCACAATTGAAGACAACTAAAGAAATCTATGATGCTTTGACAAGTCTATTTGAAACCAATAATCCTAACAGGAAGTTAGCATTAGAGAATAAGCTTTGTGACATCAAGATGACAAAGTCAGATACTATTGTTACAAACTTTATGAAGATTACTCAGACAAGAGATAAGCTCATAGCTATTAGAGAAGAAGTTGATGATAGAGAGCTTGTCTCATTAGCTCTCAATGGTCTTCCCACTTCATGGGAACCTTTCATTCAGGGTGTTTGTGTTATCGATGCACTACCATCACTTGATCAATTGTGCACTTATTATGTCAAGAAGAAGGAAGAATTATGTCTTGAAGTGGCTCTCAAAAATATCACAATGAAGAAAAATTAGGCCTTGCAACTCAAGCATGGAAAGGGAAAGGAAGGAATTTTCCTTATAAGAAAAAAAAGGGAAAATACATGATCCAACCCATGGACATAAGACACATGTTCTCTCTCATATTAGGTGCTATAACTGTCAGAATTTTGGTCATTTCGCTAACAAATGTCCTAAGAAGTAAAGAAAAGGGAAGCAACATGCATATGTTGCTGACGCAAACCACCAACCATAGAAGAAGACCAAAGAATCATAGTTTGATGACCTTGTTGATGGTATTAAGAAGGAATACTACTTTATCTCTACTCTTTCAGGATCCATTACCAACAGTAGCGAGATTTAGTTGGTAGATAGTGGCTCTTCCAGACATATGGCAGGATATCACAGTGCTCTCACAAATTAGTCAAAGGAAAATTCTTCACTACATGTGGAACTTGGGGATGATTCCATATAACAAGTGAAGGGTGTCAGATCTATATCCTTCCAGATAGATTCAAGAGACACTCTGCATATGAATGACATACTGTTTGTGTCAGGAGTAAAGAAGAGCTCCTATCTATTTTAGTCTTAGATAACAAAAGATTTAAAATTGCCTTTGTGGGTGGTCGGGTTCTGGTATGGCATAAGGACTCAACCATAGATTCAACTAAAATGATTAGTGAATGAGAGGGAATCTTGTATAGGTTGACATGACACCTAATTCAAGCATTGATCCATGAAACTATTAGTCTATGTGAGCTATGGCATCAAATATTTTCTCACCTACATGACTACAAAACTCTTCCTGGGTTAAGGTTGATGGTCACAAGTTTACGAGATATTCAAATGAAGCATGATGGTATTTTCAAAGGATGTGCACTTGGTAAGAATACCAAGGGATCTTTTTCGAGTAGTGACATTCGATCCATGGGAATCTTAGATCTAGTACATTCTGATGTTTGTATACCGATTCCAATTCATTCCTTGAGTGGATACATATACTATGTGATATTCATTGATGACCGCTCTCAGAAGACTCGGGTATACTTCATGAAGACCAAGGATGAAGTATTTAGCAAATTTCAAGAGTTCAATGCTCTTTTTGAGAACTTGACAAGGAGGCATATTTGAGTCTTGAGGACAAATAATGGAGGAGAGTATACCTCTAATGACTTTAATAACTTCTACAAGGATGCAAGGATCAAGAGGGAGTTGACAGTTCCTTACAATCCATAACAAAATGGGGTAGTAGAAAGGAAAAATAGGCTATCTATCTGTCAGGCATCCAAAGCAATGATCCATGATCAGGGATTACCCATGGATTTATGGGTAGAGACATCCAATATTGTGGTTTGTGTTTAGAACAAGAGCCCTCATCAAATATTGGGGGACAATACTCCAACATAGGAATTCATAGGTATGAAGCCTGAAGTTAGTCATTTGAGGATCTTTGGTTTCCCAGTGTACATTCATGTACCCAAGGAGAAGAGATCAAAGCTGGACCCTTAAGGAAATAAGGGGACCTTTGTGGGATACCACGAGACATTGAAGGATTTCCAAATATACATCCTCGGTCAGTCAAGATGTCACCTTAGATGAGGAGGTAGCTTTTAGGAGATCTAGAGAATGTCACATGGTAATTGATTGTGAAGAGCAATAGTCTCCCAGAGATACAAATCATTGTATTCATCCTTCAGATGACCAAAGGGAGGATCCATTAGAGCCAAGAAAGCTTATGGATAGGATGAAAAATGTTGCAATGGTCAAGAAAATACTAGCTTGTCTTCATAATAGTCTGGAGGAGGCAAAGAAGCATTCAACTCCAAGTGGTACCTTCAGGGAAAGTCACAGACCTCATAGATTCTCAAGTTACATGGCACTTTTGAATCACATCATTGACTATGAGCCTTCCAGTTATGAGTAGGTTGTTGATCAACATGTTTAAAGAGAAGCCATGATGGAGGAGTATCAATCCATCATGAAGAATGATGTGTGGGATATTACTCCTATACCCGAGGCCAAGTCTATGGTGAATTCCAAGTGGATATACAAGATCAAGCATACAATCGATGGTAGCATCAAGAAACAAAAATCAAGGTTCATGGCCCGATGATTCTCTCAGAAAGAGGGAGTAGACTACGAGGATATGTTTTCTCCAGTGTCCAGGAATGCTATCAAAACTATCATTTCACTTGCTTCAGTGATGTTTTGTAGATTATATCATATGGATGTAAAGACCAATTTCTAAATGGTGAAATTGAGGAAGAGGTGTACATAGAGCAACCTATGGGATTGTTTATACATGGAAAGGAGTCCCATGCTCACAAATTTAATAAAGCATTGTATGGATGCAAGCAGGCACCCAAGGCTTGGTATTCCAAGATTGACGGATACCTTATGAGTTTGGGATTCACCAAGAGTGTTTCAGGTTCCAACTTTTACAACAAGCCTATCGATAGCGATCCTCTGATATTGATACTATATGTTGATTACATGTTTCTTACTTGAGAATAACAACTCATAGTTGAATCCAAGAGGGAGTTAGCCTCTGATTTCGAGATGAAGGATATAGGGCTAATACATTACTTCCTTGGATTAGAAGTGTGGAAGAGATCACATGATATCTTCTTCAGTAAGGGGAAGTATGCAATTGAGATCATAAGGAGATTTGGTATGATGGAGTGCAAGTCCATGACTACATCAATGGTAACAAATATAAAGAAGCTGGTCGATTCCACTTCAAATTCAGATTTGGTAGATCCCACTATGGACAGGAAACTTATTGGATCCTTGATGTACCTGGTTAACACTTGGATGAATATTTTCTTTGCAGTAATTACCTTGAGCCGGTTCATGGTTAAGCTGAGGCAGTTGCAATGGGTGGCAGTAAATCATGTGTTGAGGTACCTGGGTGGTACATTTGGATATGGTCTCAAATATGTCTTGGGTTGTGATGTGTGGCTACATGGTTATACAAATTCCGACTAGGGAGGCAGAGCGGTAGACAAAAAGAGCACCTTCGGGTGTTGCTTCATCTTGGTATCAACCATGGTTTCTTGGTTTATCCAAAAGAATACTTCTGTAGAACTGAGTACATGAGAGGAAGAGTATATTGCAACCAATGATGCAAGTAGTGAAGTGGTGTGGCTTTGAAAGTTACTTTCTAGACTATTTGATAAAATGTTGGAAACTACCTTGATATATTGTGATGACCAAAACAATATTAAGCTTTCAGAAATTCCAGTCTTCCACAACAAGTCGAAACATATTGAGATTAAATATCACTTCATTCGAGACATGGTGCAGAAGAGAGTGGTTCAACTCCATCACATATTCACAAATGATAAAATTGCAGGAATTTTGACTAATCCTATGTCTAAGGCAACATTTGTATAATTAAAAGACAAGCTTGTTGTGGTGGAGAATGTCTCCCTCGTTGAAAGGGAGTGTTGATGTTTGGGGCAGCCGTGGGAAGACATCATCCTCACCGTAGCCATGGTGCTTGGCTTGATGGATCATGGTGGTTTGAACTATGGAGGATGATGATGGTTCACTCACTGGTGTATTTGAGGTCCATGGTGTTAAATTTTCATATGCTTAGCTAAGACATCAGTATTTCATTTCATTTTCATGACAAAAGCATATAAACAGGATCACTGAAAGATAGACAAGCACGACCATAAAAAAGGAACACAAAGATTTATCCTGGGAAAACCCTAAAGGGAAAAACCCAGCAAAAGCTTCCTCAATATAGATGCCCCAAAAAAATAAAAGATAAAATCAGCAAGGAGATCAAAGCCTGATCCTCCTCCTTCTCCAGCTACTTCTCTTCTCCACTAATGTGTTACACAAGTGAGAGTGTGTGTGTCTCAAATGAGGAGCACTACACCTCTATTTATATTCATCCATTCACTTAAGTTAACTCATTTGACATGTAGGCTCGAGTTAAATCATGTAGGCTTGAGTTACACATGTAGGCTCAAGTAACCACACCGGGGTGCTAATGACCCACCCTTACAATTAGAGGGGACTACCTCATGGCTTTTATTAGTTCTTTCGATTAGGAGCATCGAGGTACAATGTAATACAAGTGGTTCTCCTGATAGGACCATCGGGGACCACAAAAGATACATATAGAATATTCTTCGAAGTTACAATATTTCAACACTCCCCCTTAATGAGAAGGGTATTCTACAGCAACATCAACAACAACAAGAGTAGAGATAGGGGACATCATCAACATCAGCAGGGTAACACATCTATAAATCATTGGAAGATTTTCAACATCATGTAGTCTTCATCTTCAATCTTCAGTCTTCATCATCAGCAACATCTTCAGCATTTTGATCTTTCAATTAGCAACGACATCTTCAGCACTTGGACCTTTCGATCAACAACATCTTCAGCACTTTGACTGTTCGATCAGCAACAACATATTCAGTATTTTGACCTTTCGATCAGCAACATCTTCAGCACTTTGACTTTTCGATCAGCAACAACATCTTCAGCATTTTGATCTTTCGATCAGCAACATCTTCAGCACTTTGACTTTTCGATCAGCAACAACATCTTCAGCACCTTGACCTTTCGATCAGCAGCAACATCTTCAGTACTTTGACCTCTCGATCCGGAATATCATCATCAACACTTTTCCCTTTCGATCATGAGCAACATCATCATCATCATATTTTGATCTGTCGATCATAATCATCATCACATTCTGATCTTTCAATCAGAAACATCAATATCATACTCTGATCTTTCGATCAGAAACATCATCAACATAGAAACATCACCATCATACTCTGATCTTTCGATCAGAAACATCATCAACATACTATGATCTTTCGATAAGAAACATCATCATCATACTCTAATCTTTCGATCAGAAACATCATAATCATAGTGCGTCATCATCATACTCTGATCTTTAGATCAGTACGTCATCATCATCATACTCTAATCTTTCGATCAGTATGTCATCATCATCATACTCTGATCTTTCGATCAGTACGTCGTCATCATACTCTGATCTTTCGATCAGTACGTCATCATACTTTGATCTTTCGATCAGTACGTCATCATCATCATACTCTAATCTTTCGATCAGTACGGCATCATCATCATCTGCAACAACTTGCAATCCACAACTCAAAGACAAAAAGTCTTTGGATCATTTTTGGACTTAAAGTCCAGGGATGATACAATCCCACCACATTCTCGAGAACCGAAGTTATCGGATTGATTACGGGAGAATCTGTCCCTATCACTTTAGGACTAAGTCCAAGGACGATGCAATCCTACCACATTCTCGAGGACCGAAGCCACCGGATTGATTACAGGAGAATCAGTCCCTATCACTTTAGGACTAAGTCCAAGGATGATGCAATCCTACCACATTCTCGAGGACCGAAGCCACCGGATTGATTACGGGAGAATCTGTCCCTATCTCTTTAGGACTAAGTCCAAGGATGATGCAATCCTACCACATTCTCGAGGACCGAAGCCACCGGATTGATTACGGGAGAATCAGTCCCTATCACTTTAGGACGATGTCCAAGGATGATGCAATCCTACCACATTCTCGAGGACCGAGGTCACCAAATCTATTATGGACAGATGTCCCAAGATGATACAATCCCTCTTCATTCTCGAAGACCGAGGTCTCCAGATCACTTTAGGGCAAGTGCCCAGGGATGATACAATCCCACCACGTTCTCGAGGACCGAGGTCACCGGATCTATTATGGACAGATGTCCCAGGATGATACAATCCCTCTTCATTCTCGAAGACCGAGGTCTTCGGATCACTTTAGGGCAAGTGCCCAGGGATGATACAATCCCACCACGTTCTCGAGGACCGAGGTCACCGGATCTATTATGGACAGATGTCCCGGGATGATACAATTCCTCTTCATTCTCGAGGACCGAGGTCTCCAGATCACTTTAGGGAAAATGCCCAGGGATGATACAATCCCACTGCAACATCACTACTCCCCCTTTCAAGGAATGTCTTTTCGAACAACACCAAGCTTGTCTCAAAAGTGTTCGAACTCTACTCGAGGCAGAGGCTTCGTCAGTACATCATCATCCAAACCATCATCATCTACATCTTCAGTATCTGAATACTAATCTATCACGATCTGTATCTCCAGTATGTGAATACTAAAAGCATCATCATTTATATCTTCAGTATAGAAATACTGAAAGCATCATCATCTCTATATTTAGTATAGAAATACGGAATCACCATCATCTATATCTACAGTATGTAAATACTGAAATATCATCTATATCTTCAGTATGGGAATACTGAAATCATCATCATCTATATCTTCAGTATGGGAATATTGAAACATCATCATCTCTATATTCAGTATAGAAATATTGAACCACCATCATCTGCATCTACAGTATCATCATCTGCATCTTATCTTGTATGTAGAAATATCGGATTTCTATGTGTTACGTCGGAACACAGGGTTCTTTGTCGACACAACTATGGTTATCACATAGAATAATTGTAGTATCCATCTTTAGGTCAAAGAGACCTGATATCAGCTTCTGAAGCCATATCGCTTCACAACTTAGTAGAGCAATCTGCTATGTATTCTGCTTCAACCGTGCTAAGAGAAACACTGGACTGTTTCCTGCTAAACCATGAACTCATAGCAGACCTCAAAAAAAAGCATCTACCTGATGTGCTTTTCCTATATG
>LPNX010842476.1:87837-200500 GCA_001517045.1 Pseudotsuga menziesii | reverse complement strand
TCTTTCTTTCGTCATGGTGTCTCTGACCCTGGGAGCTTCAGATTCATGTTTATTGGAGTGAATCTTGAATTGTCATCACTTGTTCTTCGGAACAAGTCTCTTCCTTCTTTTCTTGTAGGAGGTTGTACAGGACCTTTCCTACAAGTCAAATGCACCAGTTGTATGGTTAGAACTATTTCATAAAACATATGCATAACGACAAATTCTTATGCATCATGCAACTGTTTAGTCAATACAACATTCATCCATATCTCACATAAACGTTCTAGATGCCTTCCATCTCTACCATGACATTATTGAGATTGTGCACTAATCCAATATGTCAGCAAAGAGGTTTGATAAGTAGCAATGGAGAGTTGTATAGCACCATGAGCTACTTACCCATCACATGCATATTGGTAGTATACAGTCATTAATGCAAACAATATATCATGCATAACACATCAACTGAATATAATCAAATGTATAACAAAACAATATCATGAAATGACAATTGAATACTTATATATATTTTTTTTGTGGGTAGAATCCATCTTGATCATTCTACTTTATCATCTTCTTCATTCATGAAATCATCATTTCTTATCCAAATGACAAGAATTGAGTTCTTCGTATTCCTCATCGCTTGAGGGATCTTCTTTGAATGGTGAGAGCTTAATCTTCAATTGCTCCCATCTTCTTCTTCTCTTCTTATGAGTCGAGCTGAAAGCAATTACTTCCTTCTGGAATACATTCTTTGCATGAATCCCATGATCCTGGGAGGCCATTCAAGGTGGCTATCACCACTTCTGCATTCTCCACCTCTTCTTCTACTGCTTCAAGTTGTTCTACATTCTGGATCTTCACATTCTTCAACTGTTTTCTCAAAGCCATCTTCTGATTTAAGTTCTTATCTTCAAATAGCTTGATCAAGGAATCAAACATCTTTGGTGTATTTAGGGAAGACACTTGTGGTACAAGTTGATCCGTGATTGAATCAACAATGATCTTCTTGGCCTTGATCAAGTTCTTCTTGTGTAAGGCTTTGAGCCTCATCTTCGTATGGAACTGGAACCTCTCTACTTATGTAGGTGTCCAATTCATTTTCTTTAGAGAGATCAAATACTTCCATGCTTGGAATTTGACAACTTTACCAAGCTTATCATCAAGCTGATGTGATAGATCACTTTGAAATGAGAACCTCAAATGCAAATAGCAAAAGATTAGATCTTACCGATTTGAGGTGTCCGTCCTGCTTCCAGAGCTAGCTGATTTAGGGTTTGTCAGAGAAACCCTAATTTTCAAAAATTGGAAGATCTAATTGGATATAAATATAGATCTCTTCAAATGGAGCTGTCTAATGTACTCCTTTTCTGAAAACAGTGGAGGGAAGCTCCCAGAACAGGAAGCCCTAGTTTTCCAATTTCTTCTGCAGAAATGTCTGTCACTATTTCTGTGATATATCCGAAATTACTGCTCCTATGTGTCTAAAATTTCGCACTAAGGTAACTTCGCATGTCCCTGATCCAACACCATAGGTTTCATCATAATTTCTTTCACCAATTGGGATTTATGATCCTTTTCCCACGGTGACCTGTTACATGACTATTTAGAACAACGAAGTTGTACGGACTGCCACGTGTCACTGTTTCATCTTCTGGTTCTGAAATTTGGACCACAGAACACACAGTCTGTGATATTTCTGGAACATCTTCAGGAATTCAATTTGGACCTTTGTATCCCAAGCTATATCAATGTTCCCCAGGTGTCCTGTTTAGTGATGAATTCTGGAAGAGGATAGAACCCTAACTTGGAGGGATCATATCTCCCCACAATATAGCGCATATGAGGCTAAATTTTGGACACAGTGTACATCAGGATTTTATCTTCGGCCTCTACAATTTTTAGCTCCTGAACCTTCGCCAATCTCAGGATATAGCGAATGTACCAAAACTTAGCAGTTTTAGTATTTAGGGTTTTTCTAGCTCGAGGTCAAACTAGGGTTTGACTTTCCTGGAGTTTCACCCAACTAAAAAACTTGATCCAGGTCTCTAGACTTCGATTTTGATGAGGAGAGAAATCCTATGTTGGGCTCACTCAAAAAATTCTTCTTCTGCAAGAAGCCCTAATTTCCCGCACCGAAAACTGAAAATGCTTGGAATCGAATTCCGCTTCGACAGAAAGATGTGCCCTTCAATGGAGAGTCAGCCTAGCCTTCTTTTGCTGATCAATTGTGGAGAGAGAACCAAAAAGTAAGAAGCCCTAGATTCTGTATCTGAACAATGTCTTCTTTTCAGGGTGGCTCTGATACCATGTTAAATTTTCATATGCTTAGCTAAGACATTAGTATTTCATTTCATTTTCATGACAAAAGCATATAAACAGGATCACTGAAATATAGAAAAGCACAACCATAAAAAATGAACACAAATATTTATCCTGGGAAAAACCCAGCAAAAGCTTCCTCAATATAGATGCCCCAAAAAGATAAAAGATAAAACCAGCAAGGATATCAAAGCCTGATCCTCCTCCTTCTCCAGCTACTTCTCTTCTCCACTAATGTGCTACACAAGTGAGAGTGTGTGTGTCTCAAATGAGGAGCACTACACCTCTATTTATATTCATCCGTTCACTTAAGTTAACTCATTTGACATGTAGGCTCGAGTTACATAGGTAGGCTCAAGTAACCACACTGGGGTGCTGATGACCCACCTTTACAATTAGAGGGGACTACCTCATGACTCTTATTAGTTCTTTCGATTAGGAGCATCAGGGTACAATGTAATACAAGTGGTTCTCCTGGTAGACCATCTGGGACCACAAAAGATACACATAGAATATTCTTCGAAGTTACAATATTTCAACACATGGATGTAGCCTTTCTTGGTCATGGTGCTTGGTCAAGTGGTATAATGTTTGGATGCTTGTAGATATACTCCTTGGTTTTGGGAGGCCCTAGTATAGTCCTTCTTCATCATGGTACTTAATCAAGTGGTATAGGACTTGGGTTTCCCATCACATGCCAACCTGGATTTGGTATTACTTGTAATAATAGAGTGGATTTGACTTGCCCATTCTTAGGGATTAACTACCCCTGTTGGAATGGTCAAGTCTACTCTAGTGTGGGTGCACACACACTAGATCTCTTTCGACGGGGATGGACATGCATGTGAAGCAAGCTCATGGAAATCATTTTTGGGATATGAAGACTAAGTTTCTATATCTTGTTATGTACATTAAATAATAACTTGAGGGTATGTGCAAATAAATAAATAAATATAAATAATATAAATAAGACAAAGAAATAAAATACCATGGGAAATACCAAGGCTTTGTGAAACCATGGGAGATGAGATAATAAAAATAATGAATAAAAAATAAAGATGAAAAAATAATAAAAAAAACAAAATACCATGGTTTTATGAAACCAAGGGAGATGCAATAATAAGATACGATATAATAATTAATTAATTAAGCATCTAAATAAAGAGTAAAATGACGTGTCTTTTACGTTTGAAAATGCATGATGAGGCCTACTTAAATGGTCCACGTATTGTATTGTGTTCATCATTTTTATTATCATTCATTCATTTGATTTAAAGTGTAACATATTGTTGAATTTTCAGTGTATAATTATTGTATGAAGAATATGCTGCATAAAATTCATAGGGGGAATACCTATCAGATCTGAAAGTGGAAAAATCAACATAAATCACTTCAATTGTTATAGGCAATAGCATGCTTCTAATCCTTACTGTAGCACCCATTTCACTGCTACCCAATGCCTTTTTCCTATATTTCCCATGCGTCCACTAACAAAATCAGTTGCATGTGAAATATCCAGTATTGACCATTTCATCTCATACATCAAACTTCTTACTATATTGGCATATGATATACGAGACATGTACATTACTTTTCTTCCTTACTACCATGACATAAAAATGAAGAAAACTTATAATGGAAAGCTAAAGTGATATTTATCGGTTTCACAATGTTCATATTGAACTTCATAAGTATCTTCTCCGTAGACTTCTATTGTGAAAACCACAACTTACCACTAATTTCCCGTCTTTTGTACTTCTATGCCCAAGATTTGTTTTGTTGCTCCTAGATCTTTCATCTAAAACGTCCTAGCCAATTAAGCCTTCAACCTATTGATCTCAACCATGTTTTTTCTTGCAACAAACATATCATCAACACACAACATACCATTTTCCAAACTTTCAAAGTAAACACAATGGTTATACTCACT
Organism: Pseudotsuga menziesii; assembly: GCA_001517045.1. Lineage (NCBI taxonomy): Eukaryota > Viridiplantae > Streptophyta > Pinopsida > Pinales > Pinaceae > Pseudotsuga > Pseudotsuga menziesii. Next base: position 196,266 of record LPNX010842476.1, on the reverse strand, counting down.
TGTTAAGAAATTTTGGCTCACGATGAAGGGATCAAACATCTTGTATAATTGCATGGGTATCTTTAGGCCATATAATGATTCCTTGAGTTTGCAAACAAATCTTCCTTTATGATTTTGAACAACTTATGATTACTTCTTGTACATATCTTTGCTAATGATGATTTTGTGGGAACTAGGATCCCACAATCTATTCCCCTTAACTCCATCACCAAAACCAACAAATATATTAAACTTGTATAAATTCGAAGATTGTAACTTTGGAAGTAACTTACGGTTTATCGATAACTATGGCCCTTTCTTGCACATATGGCCCTATTGTTGATGCCATAGAACAATAGATGCACTTTCTTCTTTAGATACCATCATTGCTTCACTTATTTCAGTACTCCATTCCACTTTAGAAAGATTCCCAAACTTTGTTGCCTTCATTTCCAGCGAATTACCCTTTGACAATTTTGGTGCTCCACCTTGTCCTATATATTTATAACCTACATAATCCAAAAATCCCAAGGAAGCCAAATTTATTTTAAGTTTTGGTACATGTCGAACATTTGTAAACATACTTACAATACCATCGAACATCTTAATCTTTATGCTCCCAATCACAACAATTTTACAAGAAATATCATTTCCCATAAAAACAATGTCATTAATAGTTTGGTAAGATGAAAACCAACTCCTATGTGAACATATGTGATGGGAAGCACCAAAATCTAACAACCATTCTTCTTGATATTGTGAGTTATTACAAAGAGATAAAACTTCATCAAGCATACATGAACCCATCTCAACTATATTTTCTTCCCTTTTGGCGACATCCTTAAATTCTTTCCTTTTCCAACAATATTTCTTTAGATGGTCTAATTTGTTGTGGCACCAACATTTTTCCTCACTCTTTATACCTTTTGACTTAGATCTTGATGGGTATTCCGATGATGATGGGTAAAAAAATTTGGCATTGAGAGGCGGGTGCGGATTGTACAAAATAGGATCTCGATCAAGGTTTGGTTAGGCCTCAATTGAGACTTCAAAAGATTGATCTCAATTGAGGGTTATCTAAACCCTCGATCGAGGTAATATTTAAAGGAAAAATATGTAGAAAGTAGCTCAATTGAGCTATTTCCCACAAAAATATGCAAAAAATGAATATGTATGAAGTATCTTGATCAAGCTAGTAGCTCGATCGAGCTATTTTCTTAACCTTGGCTGAACCATTAATCAAGGCATTTAAAAAACCGCTCTAAAGGGAGTTGGATAAACTATAAACCATTTGCACCGATTTTTCGATGAAATTTCTTACCAAAATCTGGAAAGAATTGTTGAAATTGCAGTTTCAGGTTGTTGAATTTCATTATCGGGGTTCTCTAGGGTTAATGAGGATGTTGAATCCATCTACAATCAAAATTGCAATTTTAGCAACCAAAATCGTTATTTAAACAACCAAAATTGTTATTTCAACAAAACTTTCCTTGTCGGATTTTGACAAATTTCACTGACAAAAGTGAAAATGGTAGAGTTCAACTCACTCCATTTTTAAGACCTCAATTGAGCTAATAACTTGATTGAGGGTTTTAAAAATAAACATCTATCCCCTTTTTCTACACTTTTAGTTTTACTAGCCTCTTTGAAAGACATACCCTATCATTAATTGCACCTGAGGCGGTGGATTTAATCCCATTGGATTCATCAATGAATTTTCTATCCACTTGCATAAATTTATGTGTTTTTGAGTTCGTATGATATTTAAAATGATTTGTTTTTAAACTTACACTTAAAAACTATGTCCACAACTTCTAAGTAGCTCAAAGAAAAATCAACAACATAAAATGTTCACAACCAATATATATATATATATATATATATGCCCCATGTCAACACATTCTCTTCAAAATATGTGCCTATATACAGTACAGTATCAACATCCTCTTTGATGCCTAGGGCCCTCAACCTTCCACATAGACATCCTTCATAATGTTTCTTTGTGACTCTTGCAACAACATCCCTTCTATTCAGCTCTGACAATGATAGGATCACCCTTACCATGCAAACAAATAACAAATTATTGATGTACACGGGTTCCACGTAGTTTGTGTGAGCAACTCTAGGACTCCAAAGGTTTCAATGCACCCAATCCATCGATAAAGTGACTCCTCAAATCCTTCCCAAAAGCTAGATCTCTACCACAGTTTCTTGTTCACGAATCAACATGTCGTATTTAGTTATGAGCTTAAACTCCAACATGAAACTAAGGTTGAGGCACCTTACATTAACTCTCTTACTTCTCTAGACTCACATGATCTTTAGTCAATACATTATCTAAAAAATAGGTCGACCTTCCCTTGGCTGCGTTGTCACTCTTCACATGACAACGTTCCTCCTTAAATTGTTGGCCACTCTTTGATCAACACGCCTCTACCATACTATACATGTCCTATGTGGCCTCTAAAAAGCTCTGATGCCACTTGTTGGGCCTCTTTAACCCACAAAAACATATCTACAACAAGAAATCAAGAGAACATTGGCAAAACAACAATCATGCTGACACATTAATTTTATGTGGTAAAACCCTCATTAGGGAAACATCCATGGGGAAAAGCAACCAATATATTATTTTTTAAGGAGCTTTACAAACAACCAATTTCAAGCTTACAACCCTTAGCATTCATGACCAATATTTGCCTCTATAAGCTATATATTTATATTACGACTTCCAATAACGATTAAAAAACTGTTGTAGTAGTTGTCGTATCCTATTTGGGATACTTTGTTTCAATAAATTCATCCATAAACAATTGTTTCTAATTCAACAATATTCAATCTCAAGATGGTTTGTTGTTGCAAATGTAATTACAAATAATTTTATGAAATGTTGCAATTTTCTCAATAACGATCACATCCCCTTTTTCCTAAATTTGGTGTCACCTATTTCAATGGGTTACCACCTATTTCAACGGGTGACCATATTGAAATAACTTGTTAAAAACATATTACAATCTTAGGAGATTCCAACATAAATGTAGTAGTGCTGCAATTTTCAAGGTAAGAGAGCCATGTGAAACGTGGGTAAGATAACCACACATAGATAATATTAGTATTGACAATCACCAAGGTTACCTTCGACTATAGAGTGTCCATCAAAATTGTTCGAATTCTATTTACTTTCAGCTATAGAGGGACCTTCCAAATTGTTCGAAGTCTATTTAAGTTCTATATCCCTCCAAATTGTTCGAAGTCTATTTACTATTGTTGGAGACATTTACCCACATGCACACTTAATTTGGTCAATTTGGCCTTGTTAAACCACTATCCTAAGTTTTATTGACTTAATCGGCATCAAATGAGCACACTATGACATCAGCATGAGCACACCCATGCCTACCTTCAGTCAAGGAGGCTAAATGGGCCTTCTCCTTCATTCGGGGAGGCTAACTGGGCTTTATCCTTTAATTGGGGAGCCATTCAGGGGTGATCTGAGTGTCATTAATGCACCTAATTGCTAACTGATTGTTACAATCAGTTAAGCTAAGTGGTGTAGGCACCTCCATTCATTATATTGATTATTTTTATTAATATTTATGGTCTGGAGACAACTAGGGTGCCTCCAACCACTTCTGATGACCAGTTTGAATTTAGTTAACCTCATCGGGGTTCATTGGAGTTAATGATGCGCTACCACTTGTTGATTGGCATGCAGTGACATGTGTCTGAGATACTTTTAGTTAGACTTAGTCATCTATTGCACTTCGATACAGTTAGGACTCAGTTGAGTCAATCAGGACTTGATCAGTGGGTTAACTAGGTGTGTTGGTTGTGGCTTGACATTCAGTTAAGCTACACCCATTCATTCAATTCGAATGACCTCCTTAGGAATTCGAATTGTCTTGGAATTCATGCATCTTGCATGGTTATTGTATTGTATTACTCATTCTTTATTGATTATACAGAGCTGTTACTCCTATTGCAGCACCATTATGCCATTTTCATGCTTAATTGTCTGAAATATCTTATGAGACTGTGTTTTAGTCCCTAGATTACTGTGACAGATTAATATGGTATCAGAGCTTACAGCAGGACGAATCTCATATCTCTCAAAAACATGGTTTTTGACAGATCTTGCATGAAAAATTGAGCAAAAGCTCAAAATTCCAGCACTGCACTAGAAGCCAAGGCTTCCCACTTAATACCCCAAGTAAAGGAATTGTTGATCAAGCTTGCTTGATCAATTATGTTGGGTGTTATGAAAGCCTAAAATGTGCAGGCTGTCTAACCTTACGGTACCCCTTTTGTTTTGATTTGCAGGTTTTAACAAGTACAACTCTGAATGGACTCATCAGTCCCTCTTCTCAACCCATTCACAAGCTATTCAGAATGGAAGTTGAAGATGATTGCATCTCTGAAGAGACAAGGTCTCTCCGAGGTGTCTATTGGACTTGGAAAATAGTCTTATGAAAATGAGAACGACTATCTAAATGACGGTGATAGAGCTTTTGGAGCAATATGTTTGGCCCTTTCTCCTAGTTTGCGCTACCTTATTGGTTCTGCTGAATACCCAAAGGATGTCTGGACAAAATTGGACAGAACCTTTGGAAAAAGCACAATGAGGATCATAATATCACTTTGGAGATCACATCCAGCACTACAAGAGTTCTTTACTCAAAAGTCTCGGCCTCTACTCTCTCTGATGATGTTGTTCAAGATGAAGAAGAAGTAGAATCTTCTACACAGTCAATTCGAATTGAACAAAGTATCCTTGCAGTGACTCCTTCTCCTGATGCTCCAGAAGTTTGTGAGATCTCTGATATCTCATCTCCTCAGATGGATCAAACAGAAGAAGACATTTGAAACTATGATATTGAAGAAAAACACTGCTGCACTTCCATGCAAACATTCACCAGTGATTTTCTTTTGAATTCTGTGCAAAATTTGCCAGTAATTGCTTCTGAAAGTGAAGAGAAATTTGATTTTTCTCCCTCTAATGTTGTTGTTTGTGTGAAAATATGTAATACCTTGGATATTTTAGAAAAAATATCAGATTACAAGAGTGATAAATTCGCTCCCCATGATCTAGATCGTCCAGCAAATTCCTGCAGGATTGCATGCACCAAAATTCAGAATTTTGAAGAAAAAGACAACTGTGCATCCACCGTCTCGGTTGACCATACATTTGGATCTGATATGATATTATTTGGATCTAGTCTGATATTTCTTGGTTCAAAATTTCAGGTTCATAAACCTTCAGTATTGCTTGTAGTTGTTCTCATCAACGATGTGAAGAAACAAGTACCGCAAGTCTCCTTCAAAACTACTGTTGGGGATTTGATTTCATTTCACATTTTTGGATCTGATATGAACCCATTTAGATCTGATTTACTTTCTGATATGATATTATTTGGTTCAAATTTTAAAATCCAAGAGCCTTCAGTCATGCTTGTAGCTTCTCTCACCAATTTTGGTGTGAAAAATCAAGTACTGCAATTTCTCTTCAAAACTGTTGCTGGGGATTTGGTGTTAGTTTCCTCTTATGAGGTTGCTGATATTTTATTTTGTGAATCATTAGCTATTTCTGAATCTATATCATATTATGGAGCTCAATCGTTCACTCTCCATAGTCCTAGGGCTTCTCTACCTTTGGTCACATGCTCATCTCCTCACATAACTAGGAAAGAGGAAGACATTATGCATCTGCTTGGACTCTTGCTCCTAAGACTTGGGGATGATTTTACCACTCATGGTTTGCTGTTCAAGGCTGTAACATATCAGTTTCTTGAGTGTTCCACACATGGTTCGAATCCTTAAGCACTTTTTCTCTCTTATCAGTTGATTTCAGTTGCTCTACATGGGTCCAATTTTCATCATGCAACTGTCTATGTTCTTGATTCATTTGAGCACGTTATTCTTCTTCCAAAGAGGAATATTCCTCCAGATATATTCATTTATTTTGGATTCATAGGTTCACATGCACAGTCTCAGGATGCTGCTGCATAGAAGAACCAAAAATTTCTTGATTTACTACTTAGTTTAAGGGGGGGTTATTTTCCCATGAGGTTTTTCCCGTTTCCTTGGTTATATTAAGCAGTTACTTTATTGTACAAGGTGACCTATGGCCTTTGTTGCTAGGGCCCTAGAATTTCATGCATGATTTTTACTTCTCCCGAGTATAGCTTAAAGGGGGGTGTTGGAGACATTTACCCACATGCACACTTAATTTGGTCAATTTGGCCTTGTTAAACCACTATCCTAAGTTTTATTAACTTAATAGGCATCATATGAGCACACTATGACATCAGAATGAGCACACCCATGCCTACCTTCAGTCAAGGAGGCTAACTAGGCCTTCTCCTCCATTCGGGGAGGCTAACTGGGCTTCCTCCTCAATCGGGGAGCCATTTGGGGGTGATCTGAGTGTCATTAATGCACCTAATTGCTAACTGATTGTTACAATCAGTTAAGATAAGTGGTGTAGGCACCTCCATTCATTATATTGATTATTTTTATTAATATTTATGAACTAGAGACAACTAGGGAACCTCCAACCACTTCTGATAACCAGTTTGACTTCAATTAACCTCATCGAGGTTCATTGGAGTTAATGATGCATTACCACTTGTTGATTGGCATGCAGTGGCATGTGGTTGAGCTAATTTCAATTAGACTCAGTCATCCATTGCACTCTGATACAGTTAGGACTCAATTGAGTCAATTAGGACTTGATCAGTGGGTTAACTAGGTGTGTTGACTATGGCTTGACATTCAGTTAAGCTACACCCATTCATTCAATTCGAATGACCTCCTTGGGAATTCAAATTGTCTTGGCATTGATGCATCTTACATGATTATTGTATTGTATTATTCATTCTTTATTGATTATACAGAGCTTCTACTCTTATTGCAGCACCATTATGCCATTTTCATGCTTAATTGTCTGAAATCTCTTATGAGACTATGTTTTAGTCCCTAGATTACTATGACATATTAATAACTATCGGCTATAGAGGGGCCCTCCAAATTGTTCGAAGTCTATTTAAGTTCTATAGCCCTCCAAATTGTTCAAATTCTATTTAAGTGTACACTTGAGAACAAAGTCTCTAAACTTTTTTTTTTATTAGCTTACATCTAGGATTAAACTTTTTTCGGCTATAGAGGGGACCTCCAAATTATTCGAAGTCTCTTTAAATATATACTTGAGAATGAAGTCTCTAAACTTTTTTTAATTAGATTACATCTAGGATTAAACTTTTTTTTAATTAGTTTAAATCTAGGATTGGAGTTTGGTCGAGTTCTCTATCCAACATAGTGTTTGTATTAGACACAAGGCTCTAACTCTCATCTTAAAAAGAGAGTATCTAGAATGAGTTTTTTAATGTTTTAAAAATAATTTGGTGTAAATTTTCTAACCTAAAAGTTTGTTTGAGGTTGACTCTCAGAAGATTACCTATAACATTCTATTATTTTTTATCTCACTATAGACATAGCTAGGAAATTAATATTTTTCCTCCTTATTAAAGTCAATACATGACTCCCCTACGATGGGTGATACATGACGTGGTTTCAGGAAATGTTGAGGGGCACATGGCAAGCATAGCCACTAACGGCGTCCACAACTCACCTCGGGAGCATGCAATTTAACTGCTCGCATGTGCAGACGGCTTTGTCCATCTCGCCTCTCTGCAAGATTATCATGGAGCGAATTGACAGTGGTACAAACCATCAAGGCACTAATACCTCCTCATGCATTTGGAAAATCATGGCAGGTCGCAGTATGAATTTGGGGAAGGATACGCATTGCTTTGTCATGAGGATCATCAACTCAAATTTATGGGCTTAAATGGCTCCCTGGTCGACCACCATTTGTATTTCAAAGGTTTCTCTCTCAAACCTAGGGAGAATGCTCTAATTTCGTCGTGGTCGGTCTATGGGCTTGCCTCTGAAACTTTGGATACCCGTCTGGAGGTGGTAAACTCTGTCTTGGTTTCTGTTTTCATGTTTGTTATTCCTGTTAGTAGTCCGTCAGGTCTGGTTGGATCTTCCTTTCTTTTGGTGGTCGGATACCTCTCCCCCTCGGTTTGGAAGTGGGTGAGTGTTCTTTCCTCCTCTATATTGACCCTGTGTTCTTCACAGAGTGTTTCCCCTGCCTCTTGTGAATTCTCCTTTTTTGTGCTCGCTCGCGGCCTCGCAGCTTGCTTCCATGCCTCCTCGCAAGCACACTCGCTCTGCCTCATCGCAGGGGTTTGATTTGCATAATCCAATGGCACCCCCATTGCACTTCCAGAAGACAATGGTGGAGAAAAGCAAGAGGTTCTAGAAGGAATTCCCTGATTCAATTCGTGCAACCATTCATGAAGCTGATCAAGAGGCTGCTTCTGTTTGTAGATGCCTGGGTCTGGAATAAATTAAGAAATAATTTAATGAGATTATGCCAAACCCTGTCACCTCCAGGGGCAAACTCACCCTATACCAGAAGTCGTTGGAGCTTCAATGGTCGCAAAAATTCATCCTGGGTAAAACGCTAGTAAAAAAGGATGAGCAGCACGAGAAAATTACTCTGTAGCAAGATCAAATGATGTTGATCCTAAATAAGATAATGGACAATCAAGTTGAAATAGCTAAGAAGCTGGAGTTAAAGCTCGATCCTCATGAGCATCTTTTCGAATGAATAGGTTCCTTTGTAATGTCTGTCTGTCTGTTTTGTCTCTGATTTTTGCAAATTAGGTCAGCTTTTCTATTTTACATGTCTAATACCTCATTAAGAGTCCTTAAAACTTCTAGATCTTTCTGGTTCAGTCTTGTTTCCTTTCGAGGGAGACTGCTAGATTGATCCCCAAGCTTGTTTTCCCAGAAATGGGAGAGCTTGGTTTTTGATGTAATTTTATGTGTGTTGGTTTAATGCTGGTAATAGAAGGACCTTCTTTCTTACAAAAAAAATTCAATACATGACTATCATATTGACCACTCATTCAATGAAAGCTCATAATCAAATTGAAGTTTCCATTGAATGAAAGGTTAATAGGTTTTCATGCCTTTTTTAGCAGTCTGAGAAACAAACATTTTTTTTATCATGATTGGAGTTAAAATAACTAACAAACTTTTCAAGTTTAACTCTTATTGGACTTTCATTCTATATGGCGTTAATCAATACAATTGCATATATTAAGCTTCCAAGCCCAATTCATACCATAGATCAAATAATCCATTTCACCCAAAGAGCTAAGTTTTGTGTATGCACATTAATGATTCTTGGACATCCTTGTGTATTGAGGGATAATAGAGTTTCCAAATTACTTGATGAAACCAAAAATATTTTTTACCGTGATTGGAGTTAGAATAAATAACAAACTTTGCAAGTTTAACTCTTATTGGACTTTCATTCTATATGGTGTTAATCAATACAATTGCATATATTAAGCTTCCAATCCCAATTCATACCATAGATCAAATAATCCATTTTATCCAAAGAGATAAGTTTTGTGTATGCACATTAATGATTCATGGACCTCCTTGTTTATTGAGGGATAATAGAGTTTCCAACTTACTTTATGAAACCCATTTTTCCCTTTAAAGTTAGCATACATGAAGGATTGTAGGAGTTCTTCAATCCTACATTAAGTTGTGACAAAAGTTGGCAAACATGGGGAATAAGAAATATTCTTATACATTAACACCTTGGTGCAAATTTGGTAATATGCTGCTAAGAAAATAGGGCTGGTAATCTATTTATCCCCTTATGTACTTTTTGCACCAACTAGAAATAACATTTGAAGAGGTTTCAAAAGAAAAAGGAATACCCAAAAACCGAAGGCTTAACTTAGATGGATATGAATCCATCTCATGTCATCAACCACTTCAAGAGTAGGTTGAGACTTTGGTGACAACATATGTTGGATCCTAAGCCAAGGTATAAATCCATTCACAAAATACTTGTTCAAGGGCTATGTATCTTCTTGAACTAGGGGAGTGATTCCCTGTGACGGTACCCAACATAGGTTTTTGTTATAAGAGATCGCTTGAGGATTATGTTGCCATAATCTAGAACAATGAAGCTAGATAATATCATTTTCTAATAGTGCAAAAAATCCATGCTTGGCTTGAAAGTACTAATGGTTTCGTTCTCTGTGCATGGAATTGTCATATTCTCTCAATTATATTTGTCTTTTCCTCACTCCCTTTAGCGTTCTCTAGTACTTCATCATCGCTAGGTCATTTACCACATATTTTTGTTGATGTTTCTCCATGGTTTCAACATCAGTAAAACATTCTGTAGATAATTATCCTATATTGGCCATCTGTATGTTCACCAATGGTTTGTATACAATGGACCCTTTGTATCCCTAATTAGTCATGTGAATTGACTATGTGTATTGAGGCTCGAATGCTTAGCCTTTTTCTAGGCATGTGGATTTACTATGAGTGATGGAAGGCTAGTGGTCACATTTCATACTCTATGTGGGAGTGCTCGTGATGGAGTGATCTATTCTAATAGAGTTAGTTGAATTATCTATGTTATAGGGGATTTTATCCCCTTGTGTACTAGACAAAGTCTAATCTAATTTTGTATTTGGCATTAGCTCTAAGAAGTGTCAGAGACTTCTTAGAGTATGGTCAAATCAACATTACAACTATATGGAAGAATGTGATCTGCATTTGAGGAGATGGACATAAACGAGGAAAAATTATCTATAACTAATAAATGACCAAGAAGTCAATTCAGTCCATTGATTAGGTTCCAAATAAAGTTGAAGGAAAGAAAGAGAAAAACAACCCCATTAAAAGGGGTAAATTGTCCCTAGAATACAAAAGTACAAGTCTATCTAAAGAGTGAAAATCAATTCATCGAAAGAATATAAATAGAATTGTTATCACACTTCATTTGAAACACAAGAACATCACACCTTCTTCTCTCTCCAAGCTCACACCTCCAATTAGGAAGGCCTGGCAAAGGCACGAAGCATAATTTTGGGGGTTCTCTTATTCTCTTCTTTCTCTTGGAATATTTCTACCCTTACTAGGGTTTCTTATGAAGGAGGATGAATCTCTCTTGTTCTAGGGTTCAAATTCATGTTTGGTATTGTACTTGAATTGGATTGATTTCTTCTGAGAAAATTTTGTTGGATTTTCTCCCATTTGTGTTTCTCAGGGTAAAATCTTTGTGTCTTTTGTGCATGGTTATCTTTCAGTGATCTTTGTTTTATTTTCCACTAAAAGTGAATATTGATGATGCAATGAAATTATGGGATGAAATAAATGTATGAATACTTATTGTGAAATAACTGTCAAGGATTGAAAAATTGGATTAAAATTCAACATGGAACCATAATAGTTCTAAATAGAAGCAATTGCTAAACACTGTTCTACCCTAATATGGAAACTAGGGCTTCCAAGTTTGGACACTTATATCCATAGTTTGTACTTAAAAATAACAGTGGAAATTTCCTTATGAGGGCACACTTATCCGTGGAATCAGATCTTAGTTTTGTGAAATTTCAATTTTGACCTAATTTATGTCAGAACCAATAAAATAGGGATTCCAATTTTGAATTCTTTTGGACAAAGATTGGACTGAAAAATAATGTTATGGAGGTCTCCCTAGGAGGATGCATATAACTGTGGATGAATATTTCAGCTTTACCAAACTTAAGTTTTGACCTAGATCCTACTAGGGTTTATAGGTTAAATTTTCAGATTTTGTCAAGATGGCGTCTAGAGTAGAAGACAGGGTGGATGATGTTGAGATTGCAGATGAAATCCAGTATTCTTTTGTCTCTGCTCTTAGTGGTACTATTTCATATAGTGATATGTCGTAAGTGGACAATGGTACTTCTAGGGACATAACACCCCAATATCAAAAGAATGGAAAAGGAAGAAGTTCTAAGAAAGTTTAAGACGAAGAGAAGTACATGTAAAGAATTAGCCCCAATTTAAACTTAGAAGAAGAAGGACATTTCTAATATAAAATGATTCAACTATAACAATTTTCGTCACTATGCTTTCCAGTGTTCTAAGAGGAAAATAAAAAGTAGAAATGGTGAAAAGAATAGAAATAGGAGATAAACTCCAAAAAAAGGATATTTCAAAGATCAAATGTTACAAGTGTCATACAATTGGTCACTTTGCTTATTAGTGTCCTCAAAGAAAAATAAAATAAAGTTAACATGCAACTAATGTTGAAGAGCTTCCCTCTTAGAAGAAAATAAGACAGATTTGATGAAGATTGTAAAGGGTACTTCTAAGTATTCCAAAATATTCAAGTAGAAAATGAAGGTATATGCAAATATTATACACTTGGAAAGAATGCCAAGCGATATTTTATGAGCAATGATAGTAGATACATGGGGATCCTGGATCTAATACATTTAGACACTTGCATACTGATGAAATTGACTTCCTTGGATGTCTTCTTATACTATGTATGGTTCTTTACATGAAAACTTCAACAAGTTCTAGAAGTTCATAATTTGACTTAGAAGAAGCTCAAGGTCTTCATAAAAGACAATAAAGCAAATTACCCTTCCAGAAACTCTAATGATTTATGCAAAGAAGTAGAAATCAAGAGGGATCAAACAAAACAAACAAAGATAATTATTTTATAATATGTAATAAATGTCATTTTCTTAAATTGAATTATTATTTTATTGATGAATAACATAACGACTTAATTTAGTATTGGTTAACTCTTGTGAACATTTCTATCATGTATTGCAGGATAGGTCCATTATAAAGATTGTGGAAAGGAATATCCGTGATTAATATCTACCCATGTTTTATGGGAAGATGCATCCAGTACAAAATTTATGCTCAATCAATACTCTTGAGAGACACTCGCAAGAGTGAAGCCAGAAAGGATATTTTGTGAACACCCATGTGCCAAGAGAGAAGAAAACAAAGACAATAGATTTCAAGAGATCTAGAAGGTATCACATACAGTTTGATAATGAGGAGCATGAGGCTTTGAAGGATGAGTTTTCTGCTAGTACAATGATCATCCTTCTAATGATTATGACAAGATACTAGAGCTGACAAAACCAGTGGATATGTCGAAAGATGATGCATGCTCATAAAGAGGCCAACATAGCTTTGTGATACCTTGCAATATGCAAGAAGACATGCAAATCCTAGTGATACTTTCAAGGATATAGTTTTGAGATCAGAAAGGAATTCAATGATGACTTCCAAGTGGATCTAAAAGATCAAACATGCAGTTCTAATCAGCATTAGAGATGACTGATGAAGGACAACTAGTTTGTAGACTCAGAGGGAGTCATGGATAGTATTCAATGTTCTTGAGAGAACAAGAGGTTTGTATCAACAAACCTAATTGGTGGAGATGACATAGATGGATACACAAATATCAACGAGTGCAAAAGGCAACATTTTGCTTTAGTGCATGATACTCATATGTAGAGAGTGCGAAGTGTATAGATGCATAGGGATAAATATTCTCAAATGTAGAGGGTGTAGTATTCTCCCACACAGAGGGATTATCTACAACACGACTTTTTGATGATAAATAATACTTTATAAAGAACCAAGCAGGAACCCAGGACTCGGTATACCAGGATAAACATGTACTTGGTGAGATTGGACTTCACTAAGAATGATGTGGATTCTGACCTTTACTAAAAGGTTGTTGATGGTGAAAATTTGATATTAGTGTTGTATGATTGATGATCTGTTCCATTTCGGGAACATAGAAGATCAGTGTCGATTGCAAGAGGGAATTAGTATTTGTGTTTAAGATGAAGGGTATTAGCATGATGCATTACTTCTTGATATTAGAAGTGTGGTAAAGACCAAATGAGATCTTCCTCAGTTAGAGGGAGTACACAGTTGACATCCTGAGAGATTCAGGATGATGGACTACAAGTCCATGGCTATACCTATGGACGAAGATTTGGAGAATATGAGAGATTCTGCTTCAGATTCGGATCCGGTGGATCCCATGATGTGAATATCTAGAGAAGCTAAGTGATTTTGCTTCATATTCATATTTGGTGATGTACATCTAGTTGATCAGATCCTTGATAAGATAGTTTCTTTGCAGTGAGTACCCTGAGCCAGTTTATGGTTGAGAAGAGACTCTTCCATTGGGTTGTAGCAAAGCATGTGTTGAGGTACTTACATGGTACAATTGAAAATGGCTTTGGATATGTATCGAGTGGTAAAACAAAGTTGTAGGGTTATGTAGATTCTGACTGGGAAGGGAGTGCAATGGACAGAAAGAGCATGTCAGGATGTTGCTTTAGCTTGGGACTAGCCATGACATATTGGTTTAGGAAGAAGAATACATTTGTCACACTCAGTACAGTGCAAGCATAATATTATGAAACCAGTGTTGCAAGTCATGAAGTAGTGTAGCTTCAGAATATTCTTGCAGGGTTATTTGATCGGGATCTAGAGGCGAGCATGATACGTTGTGCCAATCAAAGTTGTGTCAAGATTTCAGAAAATGCATTGTTCCATGATAGGTCAAAGCATATTGAGATCAAATACCATTTTATTCGAGACATGGTGCAAAAGGGAGTAGTCAATCTCTAGTGCATATCCACAGACGAGTAGATATCTGACATTCTCACCAAGCCTCTATCCAAGGAAAAGTTTGTATACTTTAAGGACAAGCTTGGTGTAATGGATAATGCCTCTCTTAGTGAGAGGGAGTGTTGATGGATGTGCAACACCGTGATGGTTCTATAGATGAGCGGAAAACATTCATGTAAGATACACCAAGTGATGGTTCTCCCAAATTGGCTGTCACATACCCCAATTTTGTAAAATAATGTTATTTGTTTTAATTTGATTCCTAAGACATTATGTTAAATTTAATGCTAAGTAGAAACTGATGACTCAGCAGAGTCAAAAGATGTGGAATGTAATTTTGGATATTTTATTTTTAATAAATAAAAAGTGGAGACAACAGCTTGGGAGAGTTGTTAATAAGAGTGTTACTAGTCAAACTGGTGGAAGGAACTAGGTGGAGAGCAAAAGACAAGTGGCAGCATCCTCAAACACTTCCTATGTTGCAGGTGGAAACTTCCCTACATTTGGGTTCATGATCCCCCAAGAAAGTGGGATCAGAGCAGGTGGCTCAATTAATGACAACTAACCCAAAAAGACCTAGGCAATCTTTTAAAAATGCCCAATGTAGAGAGCTGAGGCTGCTCAGATAATTTCCAGGAGAAGAATCATTCAGGTGGAATGCACTTCAAGGAATTCATTGGGGAAAAGGGAAACTGTAAGGAAGGTGTTTTGGAGGATAAACTGCAGGAACTTGATCTAATACAGCTTCTTAGCTGAGAGAATTGACTGACGAGTTCAGGACTGGTATTGAGTCTTAGGACTAGTACTTGATTAATTGCTTCACCTAGTTCCATCCAGGGAGACCAGAGCAGGCTCGGGGGTCCTGAAGAGTCGTTGTTTGAGCACTCTCCAGGATTTGGTAGGGAGGAACGACCTCCCATTGCTGTTGTCGACCAGCTTTAAGAACAGGTTCTGCTATTTACTAATTTTTGTGTTAATATTTGTGTGTGAATGAATGATGCATTTTCAGGTTATGATGTAAAACTTAGAGGATAGAATATCTTAGCTTGTTTAGTAATGAAATTATTATTGATGAAAAATAAATCCTACCTGTGTTTTTCCCCATCTGGAGTAATCCAGATCGTTCTCTAGCATAGGTGGTGTATTTATATGAAGAAAGTATGATGTAAATATAAAATAAGATGTTAGCTTGATTATGAGAATGTTTTCTTTTAGTTGTTATCAGAATAAATATTATTCTGTACATGGAGTAGTGTTAGACCTAGACTGTGAATGTCAGATTATTAGAAAAGGAAAGGAAGCTATATCATCACACTAACAGTAGTATGTTTTGGTAGATGAAACAGTTCTCTATACAGCATTCATTTCAGTAATCTTTATATCTATTTTGAAATCAAAAGAAAAGAATATAATAGTTAAAATGTGTAGTGTTAGGTTAAATAAAAATGTCTTTCAGCTCTACAGTTTATTTCTTTTCCTGTTTAGGGTAAATAACTACTGTATATATAGCAACCAAACTGTGAGTAAGGATAGATAAACTTGGATTTACTTCTAAAGATAAAACTAGTTGGTTTAAGATTTTATTTATGGCTGGTAATGTAAATAATTCTTTCATTTTTATCTAGCTGAACTTAAACAAGTTGTACAGCTACTAACTTGTCTTTTATAGAATTTAAACAAACACTACAATATATTTTAGAGGAAAGAACATAGTTGTTATTTCTCTTATTTTATAAATACTAATGTCATAATATAATAGGGTAACATAGAATACAGAAGGGACTTCTTTATAAATTATTTAATATAGAAAGCATAAGAATATAACAATAAAATAATTTCTCCTTATACATTTATAAATAGATTAAGTACAAAGATAATGTATATATTTATAGGAACAGTATTTGATTGTAAGTTAAATAACATTCTTTATAATAAATATCAAGTAAATATAAATTTTGTACTTAAAAGATGTAACTATCAGTTACATAAGTACACCTCTAAGAACATTAAATTACATAATTTCTGAAGGTTAACAAATACAAAACAATATTTATAACCCTATTAGAACAGAGAGAGTTAAGGTAAGTTCATATAAAAACAATATATAGTTATCCTAAATAATTTACAGGGTAAATTTAAATATAATAACTTGCAGGAATTAAATTAACAGAACATAAATATGCTTGATTCACCGAGCTTAATAACCATTTATACAATATTGGTAATAACAAAATAAATTACAGTATTATATTGTAAACAAAAGATATTTCAAAAAGAGACAGTATATACATCTTTACATCATGGAGTTAGGGTAAAAACCCTATTATATCAAAATTTACAACAGAGGTATCAAACCAAAGAGTTTAAGCTCCTTTCTAAATGCCTCTCGGCTTCTAAAGTCAACAGAGTATGGCTTTATAAGCCTTCCCTCATTTATACAGTTTATACATAAAAACTAGAACAAAAATCAAAATTTACAGGTCACGGCCTAAGCCGGAAACCCCGCATAAAGCAAGGGTTTTAACATCAACGAAAATAGCGAACCAAGTTAACCCAGGTAAACCAAAACCACGAGGGTTTTGCAGGCCATGGCGACCAACCATCAAATGTCCCATAAGGGACTGAACAAGGACGAACTGCCATGGGATATCCAAGGCTTATCCATGAGCAACCGGTTGTCCCAGCCTCGCACCAACCACGCGATAGGACAAGCCGATACCTGTGTAACATCAAACACGATATTGTCAATACCTTGCTTTTATTTAAGTAGACATGTAACAAAATAGAGATGTAAAGATAACGAAGATGATAATATCAGTTCTTACCTCAAAAATTCACTGAAACGTAACCACCCACAAACAACAGTGCAACTACCAACGCGAGGAGGAGCAAAACCTTCATCTGCCACAGGAAAGTTGGAGATTACTAATGCAGCAATGACCAGCGACGGCCAGGAGATGAATCGACAAGCCAAGCTAGTATAAACGCTTGGGTCGCAACTATCCCCAACCTGAGTCCACCTTGCTACGAAACCCTAAGACCCAACCACTCTTAAGAGGTAAAGCCACGACTCTCACTACCGGGCCAAAGAGGAAAGAGACTTTTTACAGTCTAAAGATTACTGATTGAGCTAGCCACGATGGTGAAACCCCATAGAAAAACCACTAACCTAGCCCAAGCAGCAAACAAAATTGTTACAACACTTCTCTATCAAGCGTTCGAGGCAAGCTCACGAGGTGCAAAAGCAAGCAGGGAGACTACCAGCAACGAGTTGCAGAGTGACAGTGCAAACAAGAACACAGTAGCAGAGCAGCCGGAGGCCTGAAAGCGACAGAGGGAATTTCAAAGCTAGGGTTCGTTACTGCCTTTTTAACCTCACAACACATGGCAACGCCGAGTCCACGTATACAATCCAATTATTTGCATGCAGTGGGTAAAAACTGTATAGTTCCGGTGAACAATCATCCAAATGATTTCTCATTCAAATCATATGATGGGCGAAGATTCTACAAGGTTCGTTAATCCCGAATGTCAACCCAGCCTTCACGTTGAAAGGTTAAACCAAAAGAACCTTAGAACAAAGGGTAGGATTATAACATAGCAAGGATATAAACAAATGCGTGACCTAGCACATTATGCAAGTAAAGGAGGCTAAAAATAAAAGATTATAAAACTTAGATCAAGTTTAAACCATAGACTCATTATGGCACGGTCTATTTTATGACCCTTCCATTTATGCATTGCAAAGTATTCTTTCAACAAAACTATTATAACTATAGCAAGGGTTATGCCCCTTAACATATAACAAAAGAAGTTCTTAAAACCTATGTTAAGATACCCGTTTGCAGCTAGCTTATTTCTATTTTACCTTTGAGTAAATTTTTATTTAAACTTCTTTAGCGTTGCAAATGAGATGTTAAAGCCTTATAGGGCTTGTCATTGGAATTTTGATTATTTAATAACAATAACTGGACAATTTTTTTTTTAGGAAAGTTATGTATAAAAGAACTCAGTGCATCAACACTAACTTAATCCATTTGATAGTAGTAGGTAATAATGCTATAATTCCTTTTTAAGCCTCAAAGCTTTAGAAAATAGGATGATAGTATAAAAACCCATTAACTATTGTACATTACATTCTTATCACAAGAATTAACCAAAATTTGTCATGATGTAAATGATATATGTTCACAATTTAAGATAGACCCTTAACGTAAAAACCCTACCATCTTTAGTCTGCGTGCAAAGAAAGATTTAAGGCGTTTACACACACGACGACAATGATAAATATTGATAAACATCGAAGAGTTTAGTACGCAATAAAAACTATAAATTACAACTAGAGAGAGAAAGCAACTGTCACCAATACTGATAGACTAAATCTCGTTTCCATGGCGTCTTTAAAAAGAATAACGATTTAATGGTTTTACCTCATAAAAGCATTTGAAATTGAACAGCATTTATATTCTTTTACTGAGCTGTTATTTTTGCATCGAACATATATATGTATGCTTTATGATTATTGACAAGCAGCACCAGATCTTTCTTACCTGTAAATTTGTAAGAGCGGGTAAACTTTCTGCGTTAGCTCAAAAGCTAAGTAAGCCCCAGAATACCAAGTCAATTCCACCTTATGGTCACAAAGAAAAATAAGTCATTAAATTGGAAAAGAAATATTCTATAAGCTAAACATAATCAAGTAGATAATTCAGATTATGAAATCATTAACATTTAACTAATTAAAACAATCAGCTGACTGCATTAATGAATATTATCTGTATTTCAAAATTTTAAATTTTTCAGAAATTTTGGGATTTTGACATTGGCCATGTGTATATTGACCAATTGTTGGTAGAGAATGGCCCCTTCAAAACCGTAATTAGTCACGTGAATTGACTATGTGTATTGAGGCTTCTATGCTTATCCTTTTTCTAGTCATGTGGATTAACTATGAGTGATGGAAGGCTAGTGGTCACATTGCATACTCTATGTGAGAGTTCTCATGATGGGGTTATGTTTTTTAATAGAGTGTTGACTTATCTATGTTATAGGGGACCTTATCCCATTGTTTATTAGATAAAATATAATCTAATGTTGTATTTGACATTATCTCTAAGAAGTGTTTGGGACTTCTTAGAGTATGGTCAAATCAACACTGGATCTCTATGGAATAATGTGATCGGCATGTGAGGAGATGGACACCAATGAGGATAAGTTTTCTATTATGAATAAATAACTAAGAATTCAAGACAATCCATTGAATAAGTCCTAAAGAAAGTTGAAGGCAAGAAAGAGCACAAATACCCCAGTAAAAGGGGTAAATTGGACCTAGAATTGAAAAGTACAAGTCATCCTCAAGAGTGAAAATAAAGTCAACTAAAGAATATAAATAGAAGTGTTCTCACACTTCATTTGACACACAACAACATAACATATTCTTATCTCTCCAAGTGCGCATCTCTAATGAAGTCCTAGCAAAGGAAAGAAGCATAATTGTGGGGTTCTCGTATTCTCTTATTTCTCTTGGAATATTATCTACCATTAATAGGGTTTCTTTTGAAGGAGGGTAAGCTTCTCTTGTGATAGGGTTAAACTTCATGTTTGTTATTGTACTTGAATTGGATTTATTTCTTATAAGAAAATTTTGTTGGGTTTTTTCCCGTTTGGGTTTCCTAGGGTAAAATTTGTGTGTCTCTTATGCATGGTTATCTTTAAGTCATCCTTGTTTTATTTTATGCTACAAGTGAATATTGATTATGCAATGAAATTGTGGGATGAAATAAATGTTTGAAGAATTACTGTGAAATAACTATCGAGGATTGAAAAATTGGATAAAAAATATTTTCCTTGTGTGACCTTCCCCATTCCCCATCTCAATTGTTGAATTGCCCACACTATTTATTCGGTTGTAAATTTTAGCATCGATTTTGTGAAAGAATCATAAACAATATGAGAATAAGTGTCTCCATTTTATTTTTATTTTTCCTCATAAAAAAATTGTAATTTTATTTGTAAAACAAAATTACATTTTGTAAATGTCCGTAGCATTTACCCATCTCAAAACATTCTCTAAATTCTGTAATTCTCCAAGGAAAAGACTCTATACTAGCACATAATATTTCCTCTAAAACAAAAAACATGTCCCCTAAAGGGAATGTACTTTCTCCTTTGTATACATTGCTAATTGTTTCTTTAAACTTATTTCATTTATTATATGAGACAATTTTATAAGAAAAAACCAACCATACTATAAGACCTTAACACATCCTTTTATTCCAACAACGGAGGATCTAAAACATATTAGAGAAAGGGTCCTGGATAATATTCTTCCAAGGATTCCTCTTGTTTGTCCTAGATGTGCCATTTCCTTGGACCCAATACCAAATTGTCCTTTGAGGGTAGATCTGCGAGGGAGTTTATTTCTTTGCTGATATGTTGAAAAGGGATATTAGGAATCAAATTATTCAAGAGTAAAAATTCATCATATATTGGTCTCAACAAAAAAAATTGGACTATCAGAATTCCCTTCATCCAATTTAATTCCTACAAGGAATCCCACATTACGTGTAGTTTTTGAACTCCTCACTCAACAACCAATGAAAAAACCAATCTTAACGCTAGAAGTTACACTTTGTTATTTGAGTTCAAACCTATCCCTGCCTTGTGTTAATATTTCAATGGTTATACAATATCTAAGAATATTTATCATCATAACAACATAACCATATACAAAAGGATCACTGAAAGAAAGACACACACAACCACACAAAAGAACACAAAGATTTATCCTAGGAAACCCTCATGGGGGAGAAAACCCAACAAAAATTCCTTGATATAGACTTCAACCAAGTACAATGTAAGACCCAAAGAATAAGACTTATAAGACCCCAAGAATAATACTGCACTGCTTCCTCTCTCTCAAATGGATCACTCCTTCTTTCTCTAGCACAACTGCTTGAGTGTTCTACTTGTCTAGATGAGGGAGGCACCTCTCTTATTTATATTGATCATATGAGAGGCCTAATAACCCAAATGGGTTGACTTATCCTTGCTTCCAGGGCCGACTTTCCTTGGAAGAATAAAAAATACATTTTAATAATATTTTTGTGGGTACTACTAACCCAACTTACAACAGAGGTTTTACCTCAATACTTTACATGACCAATTACATCAATGAAATCCCTAATCGGAGGAACAACATTTATGGAAGGGATAATAACAATAATAATAAAAAATAGAATATCTTTCGTAGTTACATTTCTTTAACACTCCTTCTTAACATGGAAGGTATTCTATAACACAACAATACATCCGTACAACTGAATGGTGAATCTATATGTCATAGCAAGTTTTCACAACTACATCAACATTATCATCATATGTGGAATGTCACCATCACAGAGCATCACATCTCAATCATCGCATCACGAGCACATTGTATCTCAACACATCATCATATCTCATCCCATCATCATGAGCATCACATCTCATTGCATCATCATGAGCTCCACTTCTCACTGCATCATCACAAGTATCACATCTCATCGCATCATCATGATTATTTCATCTTTCTGCATAATCACGAGCATCACATATCATCTCATCACCACGAGCATCACATATCATCGCATCTCATCGCATCTTCATGAGTATCACATATCGTCACGTCACATCTCATCGCAACATCTCATCACGGGTATCTTCATCCTGAGCATCACCTGCAATGTTACACAAACACAACACAACATCATAGATTAATGCAGAATCGCCCACATCATAAAAATGTTGGAATCTCATCGTCCGCAAATGAATGCAGGACCACAATGCCCACAAATGAATGCATGACCATAATGCCCACAAATTGATGCACGACCAAAACATCTACAAATGAATGCCATACCACAACGTCCACAAATTGCAGGACCACAGTGTCTGCAAATGAATGCCAGACCACGACGTCCACAAATTAATGTAGGACGACAATGTCTGCAAATGAATGCCAGACCACAACATCTGCAAATTAATGCAATACCACAACGTCTGCAAATTAATGCCATACCACAACGTCCACAAATCATAATGTAGGACGAGAATGTCTACAAATGAATTCCATACCACAACATCTGCAAATGAATGCAGGACCACAATGTCTGCAAATGAATGTAGGACCACAACTAGTTGGGATCTTCCTATTTGAAGATACAACCAACCTTCCTGGGATCTTCCTTGTGAGGATTCCACCAACCATGTTGGGATCTACCCTTAGTGATACGACTAGTCATACTGGGATCCACCCTTGGTGATGTCACCAACCATATTGGGATCTACCCACGAAGATATGACCAGGCTCTCTATACAGTGACCAAACCATTGGGGCTCATTATTATTTTCTTGGACATCCACAAGTTGTTCCTCTGTAGGAATATACTAGAGCTTCACGAATCCTCTCTACACCATATCCCAGACATTATGAAACATCGGGTTCTCTGCAACTTTGATTGTCACAATAAATATCAGTTGCATCTATCTTGACATCAAACAATCCTTCCATATTTTTTCGCTACAGGCTGAATCATGTTGCAATGTACTCATCCTCAACTGTACTGAGGGTAACACTAGTTTTATTTCTGCGATGAGATCACACCTAATCCCAAACTGAAACATAATCCTGAGGTGCTCTTTCTAGCACTTCCTCTTTGCATCTATAAGGAGTTTGTCCTCTCTTGTTAGGTCATCGACATATACCAATCTTCCGCATTAGACCTTAAAGTAAAGGTTGGAACCCACTTTACTCTTGGTAAATCATTAGTCCATTAGGAAATTTTCCATCCTATCGTACCATCTCAAACTCAAAGATCTTCTGTAGTCACTCCCTTGTAAGCAGAGCGTCATCCTCCCTCTGTATTTTGTACTTTATGTATCGAAACATTATGTACCAGAGTGACATGTAGCATCCTATGCTACTGATCTTCTATGTATCCATATCAGGTCACTGGATACCAAGATAATTTATCTTGAACTTTGTTGGCAAGTTCCTCTTGCACCCATCTGTGAGCTTGTTGTCCTCTATAGGCTTCCATCTTTAACTTTGTAGAAAAGGTGAATATATTCACCACTCTAGGCTATATTCAAGCTCCTCATGTAACTGGATGTGCTTATCCATGGGTTCCCTCTGAGCTCGTACAAATCCTTTTGTGCAAAAGTGGTTCTCTGCTAGATATACACTTATACTTCACTGGAGAGGTGTTTCTAGTCAATGGAGTATGTCATGCCATAATCTACTCCCTCTTTTTGAGATAAACCATGAACCTTTCTTTGTATCCTTTCATACGGCCATCTACTGCATACTTGATCTTGGAGATCCACATGGAAGACTCTATGAACTTCCCTTCAGGTCTCGGAACCGCATCCTAGACATCATTCCCCATGATCAATTGGTATTCTTTGATCATAGTCTTCTTCTATTTCTCCTTGGCTACTTCTTCATAGTTGTAAGGATCTGCATTAATGATGTCACTCAATAGTGCCACATAACTAGAGTGTATATGAGTCCTCTTACTTGCATTGGAAGTCCTGTCATATTTTTCTTCATCTTTAATTATATCTCGTGCACAAGATGGCATTCAGCTCTCGAGGTGGATCTACCGCTCTCTTTAGGTCATATCACGATTCTTATATTCTTCTAAAGCTCTTTCTTCCACTATGATGTCTTTGAACCTGGGAGCTTCAGGTTTATCTTCATGTATGTTTATTGGAATGAATCTTTTAACTGAACTACTGTTACTTGCTCTTCGGAACAAGTCTCATTCTTATTTTCTTGTAGGTGATTGCACACAATCTTTCCTATAAGTCAAATACATCAATTGCATGGTTAGAAACATTTCGTAGGACATATTTATAATTACAAATTCTTATGCATAAATATATAATCATGCAACTATTTTAGTCAATACAACATTCATCCATATCCTGTATACACACAAAAACTTTCTAGATGCCTTCCATCTCTACCATAACATTATTGAGATTGTGCACTAATCCCAATATGTCAACAAAGAGGTTTCATTCTAGATAAGTAGCAATGGAATGTTGTATAGAACCATAGGCCACTTACCCATCACATGCATATTAGTACTATACTTTTCATTAATTCAAACATTCTATCATGCATAATACATTTCCTTGAAAAAATATATGTACACAACTAAACAATGTAATTTAAGCAACTAGGTATATAGGAAATGACAATTGAAATACTTATCTTTGTTTGTTTGGTGGGTGGACTCCTTCTTGATCCTTTTGTCCTGGACCCTTCTACTTCGCCATCTAATTATGGGAACCTATCTTTCTTTGTTTGGTGGGTGGCTCCTTGATTCCTATGTTCTTATCATTCTGGGAACCTGTGTACTAGTTCTGATTGTCACTAACTACATTCCTTCTTATCTAAATATGTTCGTTGTCTTCACTAGTAGAATTTACGTTCCTCATCACTTTAGGAATCTTCTTTTTCTTCTCTAAATTAGTTGGTTAATCATCTTCAGCGGTGTGAGCATGATGTATTTTTTCTTGTTTTACTTTTTGTTGAAGGAGCCTCTATTTCTAGGACAATATATGGAGTAGTGTCCCTTCTCATCACAAGTGTAGCATCAAATGTTGGAAAGATATTTTCTGAATTCCTTTTGTCTTCTGTTGTGATGATGGTCCTCCTTCTTCTATGATTTCTTCTGGAGTGAACTGTGAGAGCTTGATATTCAGTTGCTCTCATATTCTCCTTTAATTCATGAGCCGAGATTCTTCTCATAGTTTACTGAAAGAGATCAACTTCCTTGAAAGAATTAATCCCATGATCTTGGGAGGCCATTCAAGGTGGTCATAACAATATCTCCTTCTTCCACATTCTCTTTGATTGCTTCAAGTTATTCCTTGATTTGAGCAAACCTTGTGAAGTGAGACTGCATGGTCTCTGAGTTCTATATCTTCACATTCTCCAACTAGTTCCTCAATGTCATATTCTTGTTGATATCATTTCCTTCATGCAAGATGAACATTGCATCAAGCATATCCTTGGGAGTCTTCAAGGATGATACATGTGAGATCTAATGGAGACGGAAATAATCCTCTTGGCTTTGACTAAGTGCTTCTTGTGATTTGTCTTCATCTCCCTCTAGATCTGCAGCTTCTTCTTTGACATAGTTCTTTGGGTCATGCTTCTTCAGGTATGAGAAGCACTACATGCTTCCATGCTCAGGAGTTCTCAACTCCTTCAAGCTTGTCCTCAAGCTTGGTACTATTTGTCATCATGAGAAAAATGAGAATCTCAAATGGAAATAGATAGGATAGAACTTACCAATGAGATTGGTTCAACTTGATGCTTGCTTGAAAGCTTTTTTAGAATACTGCTTCTAGTGGACCTAGGGTTTGATCGAGAAACCCTAATTTTTCAACTTAGGTATCTTTCAAATCGGTTTGGATAGAAATATGTGACTCTTCAAGGCGAGCAGAGCAACATACTCATTTTCCCAAAACTGTGGACATAACTGCAAAATATCTCATGCCCTAGTTTTCCTCGACAACGGTGTTAGCTCAAAAATTGAAAATCCACGGAATGAGAAAATCATTCCATATAAATATGTGCCCTTCTAAGGTGAGTTTGATAGTCCTATTTTTCCAACTTATCGGTGGAGGGAGGTTTCTGGAAGAGGAATCCCTAGTTTTCTCCAATTTATTCTGTAGGATTGCCTGATATTGTTTCTGATGTATCTCTAAATTTCATCCTCCTTCGGGTATGAAACTTCATCATGAGATATCTTGATCTATATTATTTCCAACAACACAGGTTCGAGCATAATCAGATTCTCTAAATGGGACTTATGTGAATTTTCCCAAGGTGACATCTTTAAGGACTGTTCAACATAGAGAACATGTACAAACTTCCACGTGTCACTATTTCACCTTCGGGGTCTAAAAATATGACCACATAATTTAAATTGTGTTCCATATCTGTGACATCTTGCGATATTTTATTTGTACCTTACAAGATGCATCGATTCTCCCTAGGTGTCATGTTTGAGACTGGATTCTGGAGGAGGCTGGAACCCTGATTTGGAGGAATCTTATATCCTAAGGTATAGAGAATATAAGGTTGAAACTTGCACATGAGGTACATAATTATTTCATCTTCGGTATTTCAAAGTTTCAGCTCCTGAGCCTTCTCCAATATCGAGTTACAATGAAAGTACCAAGATGACTAGTTTTTGTCTTCCAGGGTTTTCAAGCATGAAACCTTAATCTTCAATAATTGCCATTGTAGTAGTATTTTGGTTGTACAAAGAATTTCTCTAGGGTGTATCTGATACCATGTTAATATTTCAATGGTTATACAATATCTAATCAAATTTATGATCATAACATCATAACCATATACAAAAGGATCATTTAAAGAAAGGCAAGCACAACCACACAAAAGAACACCAAGATTTATCCTGGAAAACCCTCATAGGGGAGAAAACCCAACAAAACTTCCTCAATATAGAATTCAACCAAGTACAGTGTAATTCCCAAATAATAATACTTATAAGACCCCAAGAGTAATACTGTATTGCTTCCTCTCTCCCAAATCGACTGCTCCTTCTCTCCCTAAAGCAATTGCTTGAGTGTTCTACTTGTCCAAATGAGGGAGGCGCCTATCCTATTTATAATGATAAGATGAGAGGCCTAATAACCCAAATGAGCCTACTTATCCTTGCTTCCATGGCCGAATTTCCTTGTAAGACTCAAAAATACATTTTAATAATACTTTTGTGGTACTACTGACCCGGCTTACAGCAAAGGTTTTACCTCAATACTTTATATGACCAATGACATCAATGACATCCCTAATCGGAGGAACAACATCTCCGAGAGGGTTAGTAAAAATAATAATACAAAGTAGAATATCTTCCATAGTTACATTTCTTTAACACCTTGAACTTTCATATGTGAGAATATGAAAGGTACAATAAATTCCCTGCACCCACTCTCGGAGGATCGCCATGCGATGTTGCATCGAAGAAATCCCATGACCCCGATTTATCTATCTCTTCAAGAAAGATGATTCTAGGCGTAGGATAATCTTTAAACTGTTTAAAACTTTTTAATATGGAAAGACCTTTAATAACACATATTTGTGGAGGAATAAGCTTACCTTCAAAAAGAAATTGATTTCTTGATATCCACACTCCCCACTCCCAATGAGAGGGAGTGAACAATACACCTTTAGTTTCTTATTTCTAGAGAATATATGAAGACACTCTTTAACAATAACTCCCTGCAAGATCCTCTTGAATTTAATTTCCCTCTCAATATCCTCCCAAACATATTACATGTAAGGGTAGGTTATAAAAACATGGGAGAACTCTTCATTCCCTTCTTTGTACAGAGGGAAATGTCCAAGTCCCTACCAACATTTTATTTGTAAACACTCCCAATTAGGAACACTTTCCATAATAAGTAACCACTTAAATATATTGGCTTCCACATGGCACTTTAATTTCCAAAAAGGCTCCCACCACCATACTCTATTTTGAATAAACTATCCTTCTCTCAAGACCTTGTAACCCAATTTTGGAGAGTAGCTACCTCCCACTGGTTTACTTGACCATAGCAAGGAATAATTTTGATTAGTTACCATGATGAGACTAGATATTAAATTTGAAACACATGATTCCAATTAAACTCCTTTGTCTCCTTCAAAACCCACCCTTTCAACTAGTAACCATCCTTGATTCCAAACCAAAGTGCTCCCTTCATACACCACTTGTCTCAAATCAAAGAAACTTGTTTATATTAATTAAATAACCTTATATTGTGGAAATATAAATTGCTCCCCACTACCAAACCAAGTATATTTTCCTATCCTCACCTTACTTCCATTTACCACTCTCCATACAAGCTAATTTCCAATCAAGGGAAAGGATTCCACGCTGGATTTTCAAATAATAGAACTATTCGTGTGAGACTTTATTGAAGTTCTAATCCAATCTTCTATTGATAATGAACTCATGTATTTACTATGAATAAAATTATCCTAAAGGCCCTTACCTTCAATAAGTATCCATATAATATGCATTGTGGGAGCTTTGTGAATTCTGGAAGGAATTTAATGCCTGAGCTTCCAAAATATTTGGGTAGCACTAATTTTTTCCAATAATCCAAAGGAAACAATATTTTTTGTCTCCTTCCCATAAAAATATAAACCTTAATTGCCTTATTTGATTCAAAACCTATCTTGGAACGAGGGTGAGGGAAGCCTTGTAGATCATAATAACTTTAATGATAGATTTTACTAGAACTAGAAGTCCTCCCCTTGACAGCCATTTATTACACCAAACCGCCAATCTCTTCATGACTCTTGTTATCACCCAAGCCCAATATTAATTAGGTTTAATAGAAAACCATAAATAGTTAATGCCCACTTGTAGGTCTACTTGAGGTAAGGGAAACAACAAGGAAAAATGGCTCCCAACTCCTTATCAATCCCTAGAAAATAAACCACAAATTCTCCAACATTAATAATCATACATGTAGCTCGTTCATATATATCTAATATCTCCCATAACTTCCTAGCGTCCCTCATTGAACCATCATAGAAAATGAGGATGTCGTCAACAAACAATAGATGAGGAACCAACTTAGAATGTCCCATTTTAATACCTTTAAAGTACCCTATTCTTTTAGCCTCCAAAATTAACCTGATAAGGCCCTCTACTACCAACAAGATTAATAGAGATATAAGGAACATCCCTATCACAAACCCTTACCTAAACGAAAGAACCCCAAGGTCGATCCATTCACCAAAACAATGAAAGAGATAGCCATGACACATGACATAATCAAATTGACCACCTCTATATTGAACTCCATATGTATCATTAGTAGTTTAAGATAGATCCAACTCACCTATTTATATGATTTAAACATATCTATTTTTAAAACTAGAGCATGCAACTTTATGGACTCGACATAATGAAATACTTAGACTTGTGCTAATTAAAATTGCTTCATGTATTCATCTCCTTGCGAGGAACCCAAACCATTCATGATAAATTATTTTGGATACTAGTGTCTTGAATCGTGTTGCAATTATTTTGACAATAATTTTGTAAATACATTTACAGAGAGATATTTGTCGAAAGTCCTCAAAGTATTCCGCCACATCTTTATTTCGAATTAAAACCAATAAGGTGGTATTTAAATTCTTCTGGTATCTTACTAGTACTCCAAGACTCCTCAATTACACTCAAAATATCATCCTCAAGAACATCATAACACCCTAGTAAGAAATCAACCAACCATCCATCATGACCATAATTCCAAAATTTTTGAAGGAATGAAGAACTTCTTAAAGCTCATTCTTAGAAACCTCTTCCAAAACACATCTCGAGAAGTAAGAATCCAAACTGAACACTTCCATGATTGAGTTCCTATGATATCCCTTAAATAGTGTTCTAAAGTGATCCATTTCCTATCTTTGAGATCTACTCAATTCTCTCCACTAACTCCACTTCTTGGTTTCTTATTCCCCATATAATATTAAAACTCTTGCAGTGATTCACAAATTGGTGAAAATGCTTCATGTTTTCATCTCCCTTTTCTAGCCAAAGCACTCAAATCTTCACGTGCCACAAGGCTTCTTATTGTCCAATAAATTCTTTTTATTTTTCTACAACTCCACTACTCAACTCTTATGAACACTGAAAATAAACTTACCTCATTCTCCTTGTAGAGTAGATTGAGTTGAATTTCTACATTAGCCATGGATTCTTGATCCTTCTCATGTTTTTCTACTCCCACTTCAAAGAGGCTTGTTTAAGCACTTTTAAATTGTTTAAAAAATGAACTATTGTAGATTCCATTTTAGCATGATCAAAGGGAATACACAACATTTTATCATCTGCATATAGTCCTCGTCTGGTATTTACTATGGGTTAAATTTAAACAAACTTTTTGGCTTCTTGAAAGAACCAACAATGTATTTAGAAATATCAGTTTATGGCCAAAATCAACCCCAGTTCCAATCCATTGTTGAATAAGAAAATTCTAATAAAAAAAATACTCATAGATAAAGAGATGATCAATCCTCTTAATTACAAATTCCCTTCTTACTCTTTTATTTTTCCAAGTGGGACTAGATTTGACGGGGGTCACGTCTAAATGGTCGCAACACTCTAACTTGTTCCTGAAATAATCAATGAGAGGATCTACTTTCGCCTTCTCTCCGCAAACTTCTTCTTTCCGTAAATAAAATTTTATAGCTCCTCCCAACATTATATAAGACGTGGAGAGGAAATTCTTTATGAAAAAATCATCCTAGATAGGAATTCTATCTCTATATGGCCATAGACATTCAAGTCCATGACCTTATGTCCCATATCCATATAAAACAACGACATATATATTTCAGAATAAAAGGAGAATGCATTCAAAAATCTCAGCTCCCTTAAGTACCAATGATCTAGATGGATATTGGTGGCCATCGACCAATTCCACTAGATGAAAACATTTTATCTAGTTTAGTATTTTTTTTATAGTTTTTCTAGTCCTAAACTAATGGGGCCATTTTAAGGCACTAAATGAATTTTCGGGAAATTTTACACTCAACCCATACTTAAAGGTGGGCCTCGATGAAAATATGTGTACTTCTTGGCTAGAGATTTCCAAAGAGATACCAATATCCCTAAACATAGATCATATGCAAAAGTTATGCCCTTGAGAAGTTGATGTATCGACTAACCACCTCGAGGCTTGCAAACCTTTCGATAATTCATCTCCTAGGGTTATGTTTTGGATGTTTAGGTTTTTTACCTTCATGCTTATGAGAAAAAGGTCCTATGGCATCCTTCTATAATCATCTTGTTATAAATGAGCATGTTCATCACATCTCTTCTTAGAGATAAAGCTACCGCCATTCTAGTTGCTTTTAATTTACATTATGTTCTATTTTTTTCTTTTAATATAAGATTGATTTTATTGTATCACTGTGTTACCTGCAATTTATATGTGTATTTTTTTCTATATATGCTCTTTCATTTTGTTCTCACATAAATCCGAATAACCAACCAAAGATTAATAAGCCTCCTAACCTTCCTTTAGAATCCAAAAAAGAAAACTCATAATATGGAAAGAGTTTTTGTAGCTCACTTACAGTATGGCATCCAACCTCCATAAACTTAACAAAACATGGAGATGAATCTCAACTAAATGCTTTAAGGCCATTTTTTTCATAGGGAATAGGAGGGAGCTATTGCTTTAAGGACCCCATCAATGGACAATTGTTTATAGAACAGATTTTCGGAGTGACCACAATTTCCATTTTTAACTCAACATTTTGAATCCTCAACTAGATCCATCATCATCATCATTGTTTACTTTCTTGAATTTCCATACATTCTTACTCTTGATATTGAGAAAAAATTGAAATTTCTCCCTCTTGACACTACCTTTCCATCTATCCCATTAATCGGGCCAAAACCCCCTTCCATTCCTCTTTTTAGGGCTGACTTTGAACCCTATTGGGATTGCAAAAGTTAATGTGGGGTTTTTACAAAAATCCCTTTCGAGACTTTCACTCTCCCATTCTATGCCTATTGGTAACTCTGTTGAGACTAGTTGCGATCTTTTTTTCCCTTCCACTACCTTAGAAAAACAAAGGAACCCAAGGAGACTCCATTACCCAACCATGTCACTCTTGGAACAACCTCAATATCGATAGTCGAGGAAGATAAGATCTTAAAAGGGGTGAGAGAACTTAGAGACTTCTCTTCCAAACTTCCACTCAAATGACCCGATCAACCTATTATGTCAAGAATAGGCTCCCTGTACAATAACAAAAAAGGAACTCCTTCATATGTCTCCAAATCCATTTCTCAAATATTTTCCACTACAATGATGGTTAAAATTGCCTCTATGGACAAGAACCCTCCCAAACAAGCTACAAATTTTGCTTCTAAAGTCCCACCTAGAATCATAGGAATCGAATATGAGAATCCTATGACACCACCATCAACCACCTTAATATAACCATCTGTTTCTTTTAACATGTCTCCCCCCGCTTTATGTTTCTTCTCATTCTCAAAATCTAATGAGAAAATCCCTTGCTAGATGACCATAAACATGACATTGTAGACACTTTAAAGGAATACCACAATAGTCAAATGCTTGATTAATGAATAGGTTACTTTTATTAAGGTAAATATCGAATTCCAATCCCCCCTGAAGATCCAAACCCACTAGGAAAAGAGCTGCTACTATTCTCCCAAAAACCCTAAATCTCATGTCTGCTTCCAAAAATACACCCAATGAGTCCTTGAGTGCCTTAAAAACCTCCAAAGACCAGAAAGCCAACGACAATTCTTGCAACTTCACCCAAACTGGTGTGTGGTCCATTCTTTCCCTATTTGGATCAAAGAAAGGTGACCTAGTCTTTAAGTATAGCCCAATAGAGCCCCTCTTCCATTCCAAGGTTTGAATCAAGGAAGCATCTTCTTCTTTTTTTCTTAAATGAATCCCATCCAACCGTGAACTAGTATGTAGACTTGGGGAAGGTGACCTAGGACTGGTTCCCACTACTTCTACATCCATCCCTTGGTGAAGATTTCATCAAGTTCATGCCACCCTATAAATCTCT
This sequence comes from Pseudotsuga menziesii, assembly GCA_001517045.1. Taxonomy (NCBI): domain Eukaryota; kingdom Viridiplantae; phylum Streptophyta; class Pinopsida; order Pinales; family Pinaceae; genus Pseudotsuga; species Pseudotsuga menziesii. The sequence goes on along the minus strand of LPNX010842476.1, from coordinate 163,073 downwards.
TGACTAGATTTGTCATCATTATAAAATCAACCTCATTCAACTTTATGTCATCTCCCAACACCATAGAGACAGGAACTTCCTTCTTCTGAATACACTTCATCTTCATCTATGTTTTCGCCTCTTTGCTTATTGAACCAACACCTTTATGTAAGTTTCTTTAGGAGGAATTTCTTAATCTCCAAAGACAATGGGGGGTTACCACCTTTGATGAACGAACCTTAGGATTTACCACCACCTTTTCTTCAAAGGAAATAAGAACTACTCGCCCTTCCACAACCCTCACGCTATGTAATGACCCCACAACCCATGAACATGGAATACTTCCAAGGTTAGGGACCCCTACTCCAATGTCCCCAAAAACACTTCCTTAGAGATAAAAACACAAAAATGGGCCTACACAAGAACCCATTCACCTCATTCCTCACCAAAGGCACTAAACCTACACCCGATCCCAAACTTGAAGTAAGAAGGCGAAACTAGACGATGAACCACAAGGAAAGGCCTTGAAAAGAATAATAAAAAATATGAAGGTTATGGTATAGAGTGAGATGGTATAATTCCTTTCCCATATAACAAATATAATGGAAAATTCTTTAAAGGAAACCCTACCCCACTACTCACCTTCTTACAAGGATTAACTTTGTAAGAGAATGGTCCCGTGAAACCCTCCACCAAAAGATTTGAGTCCACATAAACCACAAAACCACAGGGAGTTAGAAATTTGCAAATAAATCCAAATAGACTCAAAGTTGAAGCAACTAGGGATGTGATCTAACCCCCCTTTCCACCGAGGAATTAACCCAAATTTTCTACCCTCGAACGAATATGGTGTATAGTCCACCAGATTTACTCCTAAATTTTTAGAAACTTCCATCCTTATTCGACCCAATCATTGTCACCATCCCAAAACTCTCACAAGTTCCAGCAGATGTGGAGTGACCATGCCATTTCTCCACTTATTGTTGTTATTATTATTATTATTATTATTATTATGTCTTTTGTATTTTTATTAAAGTTGCAATTGATCCTTGATCAAGGTCAAATCCTTGATTGAGGTTAATACCTCAATTGAGAAATTGCGCTTAACCCAACAAGGCGTCAATTGAGGGCTGAATCAACTCTCAATTGAGGTGCTTTGAAATTCCATTTTAATCACTCAATCTATATCAAATTAAAACATTGATTAAATATTTGGAAGTTATGAATCCTAGCACCTTTTTTGAAATTGCAATTTTGAGAGGTGAAAAACCTTCATCTCTTCCATGTTAGGTGCCGGACTTGATGCCACTACATTCATCATTAAATTCTCTATCCAATGGCGTATCATTTTTCCATTTCCATTTTCATTAGATTTTTAATTTATTTTGTTCTAAAACTTATACATAAATTTGTTTACCCCAATTTTCAAGGCACCAAGAGAAAAATAAGTAGCATAAAAATTATAAAAAAATAATTTTGGATAATTGTGGATTTAAATACTTGAAAATGGCATTTTGTAATTTTAGTTTATGTAAATGGGAGAAAAAATTTGTTGTAAACACAAGGTATATAAAATGCGATTCAAATATTAATTAGTTAGTTTTGAAAAATAACAAGAAATAAAATTATGTGTGAGAGAAAGAGAGAGCATTTTATAAATGTTTGAAAATGGTATTTTTGTAATTTCAGTTTATAACAAAAATAGTGATAGTTTTGAAAAACAACTAAAATGCAATATTTCTGATGTGTTTGTTAGAGGATTTTTTTTGAAAACTTAGATTAGAGGAAATTTGGGGTCTAAAAGGAGCCTTATAAGAAAACACACCGTCATATAAGAAAACAAGCCAACCATAATGTCCTGATGAGTTGGAATTCAAAAACTAATAGAATTTTAATAAAATGAGTCAACCATAATGGTTGATTTGACATATTTGTCATAAAAAACTACTTTTTGTTCATATTTTCGGCATATCTCCTTGTGTTTACTCAAATTTCGAGTGGGGGCACTTGTTAATCAGCATCCATTGATTTCCCATACTGAATACTTTTGATGGACCCCGATGCCCCAAAAACAAGAAATACCTGAAAAAACGTGATGATGATGTCATCATCACATTTTTTCAGGTATTCCCATCATCACGTTTTTTCAGGTATTCCTTGTTTTTCGGGAAGTGAGGTCTTTCAAAAGTATGCATTGTGGGTACTCCTTGGATGTCAAATTTAATTCTACATCTAACAAGTGCTCCTGCTCGAAATTTGAGTAAAAACACATGGAGATATGTTGAAAATACAAACAAAAAAATAGTAGTTTTCTTTCTTCATCCAAAATTAATAAATATTATTTTATTATTTTAACTATTATTTTATTATTTTTCTTATGAGGCCCATTTTAATCCCCAAATTTCCTTTAATCATACATTTAGTATTTAAATTATTGTTGTAAACAAAAGTCACTTGTTAACTTTTTTAACAAGTAAGTTAACAAGTGGCTTATGACACTCCAAATGTACTTTAAATTATATGATATAACTTCAATGATGTTGAGAAAATAAAGCTTGTGCCATGAATATGTTTTTCTAATTCAATTCCCACTAAATATTAACTTTAGTCTTTTTGCATTAACTAATGCACCCTCACTAAGAACACAGTTAAAAATAGAAAGCCAACTACAGTAATGTGGACATAATGGTGAACTCAACACTACACTTTAGTTACTCATGTAATTCCCATTGTGATCATGCCCCAGAAAGATACACTTTAGTCTCTTTACATTTACTACCACACCCTCAATAGGAACATGATTAAAAATAGGGAATTAATTACCTTTTGGACACAATGAAGGGGGTTGCATTCTTCAAAAGGCATGAGGATCTTATTGAACCTTAGGGTGTTAATTGACTACCACACCCTCAATAGGAACACTATTAAAAATAGGGAGTCAATATCACATATTGATTACCTTTTGACATATTGTAGGGAATGAAATTCTTCATAAAAATCAAACTTAAAGCATGGTTATTGTGAGGATATTATTTAACCTTAGGATGTTTGGAAGACAATGTTCAAATGGATGGTATGAGTGGTTGGTGATGCAATTAAGACTTATCAATCTACCAATAATTTTTATTCACTATATGGAAACCATACACACAAAAGTTTGTTGTGAATGAAGTTGGCAAATTATGTTTTCATTTTCAATAAGGTATGGAATGATCAACTCCAAAACATTATATTATTTTAAATACCTTAAGTGACCATAAGGTTTTTGTCAAGCTAAATAAATGTGGACTCACCATGAAGCGTATACAATTTCTTGGTTTCATTTTCAATAATATAGATGTGCACATGGATATAGAAAAGGTATAGGTCATCAAATATTGGCCTACCCAAACCAACATCATTAAGCTATGAAGCTTTCTCAACTTGAAATTTTTCGTCAAAAAATTAAGCTTGAGATTCTCTCATGTCTTACACCCCTTTTATGGTCTCTTTTACATAATTTCCAAGAAACTTGATTTCCAATTAAATACAATGCAATATCACATGTTATGAGATTCACTCAACTTTTTAACTTGTGTAAAATGCTACTCTTATATCTACTTAATTTGCACCAATTCTTCATAATCTAATGGATGCCTCGGAGGATGCACCTCTTGTCATTCTTTTGTAGCACATATAATGACCAATTACAAAAGACTAATCATAATCGTTTAATGATGTTATCATAAATTACTCAATTATAAGCAAAAGGAAACAGTGGTGGCATTACATATCAGGTAGGAGATGACTACTCAACTTAACAATAAACCTTTTACAATATATGTATACACACATAAAATTATAGAATGTGCACTGAAGTGGATGACTCATTTACAATTGTTCCACTAGTCATCGAGCATTAAAAGCTGACAATTCCAATTGTGTAGTTGATTATTTTTTAGTTGAGCAATAGTGAGAACCTCATTGAGTATCTTAGTTGCTTGTAGACATCGATGTCAATTCCAATTGTGTAGTTGATTTTTTAAGTTGAGCACTAGTGAGAACCTCATTGAGTATCTTAGATACTAGCAGACATCAATAGCAGTTCCAATTATGTAGTTTATTTTTTAACTTGAGTACTAGTGAGAACCTCATTGAATATATTAAATACATGCAAACACCAGGTACATTAAATTGGTAGCATTAATACACTGTGGCCCAATATTTATGCAAATAGATTCATAGTTCTTCTCATAACAACTATGCACAACTTGATAAACCACCTTAGAAAGTTGTGTTTTCTTGTAAGAGTAGAGTATGACAAGCATATCTAGGGGCACATTATTCCTAATCAAAATGTCATTTCAACAATTATAAAACTTAGCCCTTCAAGGTGTAGACCAGCGGGAAAGCCCATGTAAGCCTTGAAACAAAGGTCGCTAGTTCAAATCCTAGATTACTCATGCTCCATTGTGATGGGCTCAGTGGTTGCACCTAGGAGTATAGTGGTAGTGGACGGGATTAGATCCCTGGACCCGTGTCACACGAGTACTATCCCTATCCCAGTTGTCGATTCCCCTAGCTACTTAAAAAAACACTTATATACTTAAGTGGTATTATCGTAAAAGAATGACTTTTATCCCCGTCTCTAAACCAATGTGGAGAAATACATCAATGAAGGTACTTGATAAGCCATCTTAGAAAGTAGTGTGCTATTGTAGGAGTAGATTGACACAAGCATATCTAAGGGGCACATTATTCCAAGTCAACATGTCATTTCAATGCATACAATAATACTTCAATGGCAATGGTAATATTGTAGAAGAATGTGTTTTAGCCTCGTCTCTAAACCAATGTGTTGAAATACATCAACAAAGGTTGTGTCGTGGTTGGCATTACTAAATCAATATAGCATTGGCACACGTATCTAACCATTCTTTCACACATGCAAATATAAATATATAGATATGTTGATAGGATTAGAGCGACATTGCAACAACATTTTTTTTTGGTTGAAAAAAATGCATATATATGTGAATGATAATATTTGTGGTTGTTTATTATGTTCTTGACATATAGTATTCACTCGATGACATTAGTTCACCTTTAGATGTGAAATTTTCAAATCAAGCCATACTCTAAACATAGGAAACAAGATTTTGTTTACTAAAACAATTTTTAAAATAACATTTTTTAACCTCTGATTGGTTATTTTAAGCTAACGTTTTCCTTGTTATGTGTTTCCCACCACGCTACAACGAGCAAACGTCATCCTTTTTAAATGTTAAACCTACCATCAATAAAGTGGTTCAAGCCATGAACAAGGTGGCCCTTTCACGAAATTCGAGTTGGTTTTGCATCATTTAAACAATGCAAAAGATGTCATGGGCTTCCGTGTCTCAAATTGTTGCACGATAGTTATTTACTTGCAACTTGAAAATCTCAACAAATTATGTTCTCTTCTGGCCAGCATTGCAATGGCAAGCTCTTGCACCTACAAGGCCATGCAAAGCTCTCTACCTCTTGCCACGTGCAGGGCATGCAAATTCGTCCAACCAACTTGGTTTCGTGTCTACAACATTGAATGATGCAAAACCTCGTTTCTACTTCCAGTAGACTTTTACTGCACTATGGTGAAGATTTTCGTAGAAGTCAATGACCTGGAGATTATAATGGTTTTAGACGAGTGGGTATTTATGGAGAAGCCGATAGGAGAATGGTACAATTTCAAGTCTCACCCAGTTTGAGGACAATGACTACATCAAATGCCAAGGTACATTTATTCTTCACAATTTTGTTTTTGAAGAGTTGTTTGTCGTAAGCCTCAATTATCACTACGATGGATATTTTTGCAAAAATCGACGACATGGAGTTTGGAATGGTTTCATACCTTGGAACTGTTTCAGACGTGGTGGTGGAGATTTCCCTAGAAGACGATGTCGAGAAGAATGGAGCAGTTTCAGATCGCACCTAATCACATCAAACACCAAGGCATATTTATTTTTCACAATTTTGTTTTAAATGTGTTGTTTGTAACCTAGTCTTTTGCCATAATCATCAATTCTAATAGATCTGAATACCTTGTTTTGTTGAGTGAACAATATATGGGACAATATATGGGTCGTCTGATAAGAGTATATATATTAAGGTTGAGTTGCATCCGTAGGCATATCGGATATCGAATACAACAAGAGGACATTTACATTTTGTCGCCTGAGCTTAAAAAACATGTACATTCGGTCCATCCAATGAACCAACAGCGAAATCAATGCTTGTTCGGTCCATCCAACGAACCAACAGCGGTCCATCCAACGAACCAACAGCGAAATCAATGCTTGTTCGGTCCATCCAACGAACCAACAGCGGTCCATCCAACGAACCAACAGCGAAATCAATGCTTGTTGGTCCGTTAGATGGACTGAACGTACACGTTTGTTAAGAATGGCCCATTTTATCAAAGGTTATGAAATGTTCTTATTGGCATGGGAAACAACTCAGTTGTCGGACCCGTAACCAGACTGCTTGAGGAGAGCAATAAAGAACCCTCTCGGTCGTGATGTGGTGAGATGTTATGCCTTCATCAAGCATGAAGGGGCCCTTACGGTTGTTTGACAATGTATAGGAGGAAGCATTATCATTACATAGTATGTCAAGGAAGTGGAATGAGGGACATTTCCAGATCTGGTTGAAGGCGAATGGAGATTTTTTGTGACGGATATAGACTTGATATATATCGTTATCTCTCCTATTGTTATTGAGAGTTTTGTTAATATTTGTAAGGTTGTGGAACTCGCTAAGTTTCCCATAATTGCCAAGCAAGAACTCGTCTTGGTTTCAGATTTTACTGAGGAGATATGCACTGTCAAATATGGTGTGAAAAGACCAATCACAGAAGGATTCATCATCATTAAGCAAGAAGTTGTTTTGTGTTTGATCCGCATCACATAGAAGAAAGGACAACCACAATAGGGTGGGGCGCAGGATTGGAAAGAAGTATTAGTTGATATGCCATCAGTCTTTCTTTCATGTTGAATGTTGCAGGTCCCCTCATCCATCACTCGAAGGCGGAATTTTATTTATATTAATGTTGTGAGAGCGAATCTGGGTATACACTCTGTTGAAACTTGTGTTATATATTTTTCTTTTGAAACTTAGAGTTATGATTTTATGTTATAATCTTTAACAAATGGTTTCAGAAGTGGATATGTGGTTTCCCTCTGTAGGTGAATTTATTCAGAACAACAATTGGATATACAATAGTTGCATCGATCAACATGGTGTGAGTTAAATTAAGATACAATTTAATAACCCTCAAACATTAACATATTTGTGAAGAAAATGGAAACCCGTGTTTCCCAAACCCTTAATTAGTTTTTCTAATGAAATCAGCCGTTAACAATTGACTGACCTTGTGTGATTTTACTGAAATTTATTTGATGACTCAGTTTTTCTAATGAGAGATATGAAAAATGAAATTTTTGGGAATTTGGAATTAGGAGGGACTTCTCTAGTTACGAAGGGAATGGGTTACAAGGTTTCAGTGCATTGCGTGACATTGTATTTTTTCTCGGGTTTTAGAATAATTGGGTTTGTAGAGAAGTGGGTCCGGATTTAATTGTTCTGCAGAAATGTAAGTTCAATTTCCTTAGAGTTACCATAATACCCATCTCACAGAGAGAGGTTGTATCCCTAGCGAAACACTCTTTGTTTATTACACACTAACTCTAAAATTTTGTTTGTGTACAATTGGTGCAACGACAGTGTAAACCCAACCCCTCTTTGTTTCATCCTGCGATCACGTGGTGCATGCCCGATAGGACTCGAAATTTGATAAGCTCCCCTAATTGCCACTAGACCGCAGTCTGACCCGACAGATGCTCGGGATAATGAGAGTAATCATAGATTTTGGCATGTGAACCCCATTTCTTTTGCCGCTATGTGAAAGGCCTCGTTTTGAAGTGTTTTCATGATAAAACTGCTGATATGGGACTTATGATGTTGAATTGTGTTGTGGGGGTGATGATGGTTACTACACTGTGTTGTTAGGTATGTAAACTACCATATTTTCATAATTATTTTTGCCAATATTTATATAAATTTGGATTAATTTTTTTGTGAATTAACATGACAATTGAGAGGTCAAAGTGCTTCAGCACTCATAGTGATGACAACCCGTGTCATTGCTATGTTACTCGATATATGATAGTCTTTAAAGCAGTAGAGAACCTGCGCTCTTAGAAACAAGACTTCAAACAAACATGGTGTCTCTTTATTGTTGATGTGGTCATGTCATTCACCTATTCTACGATTGGAATTGGCCTCAGTATCGCTAAAATAGCAGGTCTCTCCTCAATTACCAGTAGGACATCATATTTCAGTCATTGATCTGTGGCTAATAGTTCATAAATTCCAGCCAGACATCATAATTTTGTCATTCATAACACTTCAAATATGGTTTAAATCAATAGATATCATGTAACTTTCTAAGAATCAATAGATATCATGTAACTTTCTGAGATATCTCATATCGATGTTTGGATGCGAAGTGTTTAGATGCAAAAGTTGCATTTACATTTACATATCCAACTCTAGTATTCCCTGATATTTAAACTCTTACAATTCTACACTATTATGTATTTTGTAAATACTATTGTATTTCCACATTTCATGCATATTTGTCAATGTCCAATAACATTATTTTCTTTTCTTTTCCATCCCATTTTCTCTTCTCACAAAAACTTGTACCACTCTTCTTCTTTTTTATTACATTCTCTTCTCAAAAACAACATATAGCAATGTGAAAGACATTACCACCATGTGGCTTAGTTATTGAAGTTCGAACATCGTAATGCCTTGCACGAAGACTTACTTAATGTAGAACATATCAAATTTAATGTGTGAATTTTGGGAATGCAAAGTCGTGCACTGTGACTAGTAAAAATAATATAAAATTAAATTTATTAATTTGTTCCATTACATTGCATATTCATGTTGAACTCGCATGGCTCTACAGCTGCACCACAGGCCACCCGACCTGAAACAACTGGCAAATCTAGACTCTCGGACCACTTTGGTTCCAGCTGCCAACGATATCCGATGTAACATTTTCTTGGTACCGATTCAAACAAAATATAGGCATCCACAACCTCTTAAAACATCATATTCCACCATTGCAAAGAACAATTTATGAATGATCTGAGCTCTTCTCTAGACATATCTTCATAAAACTTGGATTCAAACAAGTTCTATATTGCCATTTGCGACCACGAACCTAGTTGCAATCAATTGCCATGCACTTCTGACTAGGAGGAGCTTCGGCTGGGCCCAAGAATGGATCGATTTTAATCCACAGAAGAGAGAAGATAGACGCCAGCAGGACAGACCACAATACAACGATGGTGGGCGTGCGGTTTTGTCGACCCATGAGACCTTTGAGGAAGGGATATAAATGGAGAATCACCCATAATGAGAAAAACATCTTCCCAAACAGAGGTCCCCATGACTGGTACCCACTGTTCAGGGCATCAGAGAAACCCGCCACAACTCCAACCAGATTCACCACAATCAACGTAGTGGGAGGAATGAGGAGGGTCGTCCATTTGAATGCGTACAGCTCTCCAAAATCACTGTCTTCCGATGCCTTTGCAGTAACAGTGAAGTTGGTGTCAATGCCCGCCAATACCTTGAGAAGACCTTGGAAAACTGCAAAGAAATGTGCAGATACTCCTCCAATAACCCAAAACTGTTCGTTTCTCCACCATTCTTCGATGCTCACTCCACTCCATCTCAGTTCCAGAATGCCCGTTGCGATGATGGAGATGAAGAGGAGCATGAAATAGATACTTGCAAGGTTACTCAGCTGTAATCACAACAACACCAAAGTTAAAAATTAAAATTTGATACTAAAAAATAACTGGTATAGATAATGCAAAACTAACAGAAGAACAAATAATAGATGACTATTTGTGACCAACCAAAATCAAGTAGCTGTCCTAATTGATTATGACCAAACATAGTTGATAATGTGAAATAACTGTGCTAATAGATTATGACCGAACATAGTTCTTAATTCATTGTTAACGTACAGTTCAGTAATTAAATGATAGGAAAACTGCTGTAAGAGTTTTGTAATTCTCAACAAGTTTAGAATCTATTCAGTAGGTTAATCTTCATGAAAACAAGAATCTCTAAGAGCTTTGTAATTTTCTACAAGTTTCTAATCCATTAAGTAGGTTTTCATGAAGATAAAACAAGAATCTAGTTTTCCTACTCTCTTCCTGGAGATGAACCAGCCAGAATACCAGAAAAGCTAGATTTTTCAGAAAATCACGAAAGCAAAATTCTTGTTCTCCTGAAAATAAACCTGCTTAATAGGTTCTAAACTTGTTGAGAATTACAAAACTCTTACCTATCATTTAATCGTTCTTAATGTGAAAATCTTATCAAATTCAAATTTATAGTCTATGTTATGTGTAACACTCTATGAATCTGAATCGAAATCATGTATACCGTTGGAATAATGAATTCTCCCGTGATAAGACAAATGGCAGGGAGAGTACAGTAGGCAATGAGAGGAAGAGACGTGAGGGGATAGACGATGGTGTTAGTGTAGGCCAGTCTTTCCAGCCACTTGAGACGGCCTGCTCCAAATCCATACCACAACGGGCAGTGCCTGCTGAATAAGATTTCAATAGAACCCAATGCCCAACGGAGAACTTGGTGCAGACGATCTGATAGATTGATTGGAGCAGACCCCTTGAACGCCGGCCTCTTGGGCATGCAGTAAATGGAGTGCCACCCACGGCAGTGCATCTTGAAGCCTGTGAGAATATCTTCTGTCACGGAACCGTAGATCCACCCGACCTGCAACCATGTACACAGTGAAGAATCATGAGTGAATTCAGGACTTTTTGGGTTTGTATAAATTCAATAACAGATTGCTTCCATGGCTAAATTGTAGTGTAATTTGAAGATTGATTAACGTGCCTCCTTTCCCCATTCTGTCTTCTCTTCGTAGCCACAGCTAATAACATGTATAGCTTCTTTGATGAGCGAGGCTGGATTGGTCGACTCTGGAACACCACCGTTTTCCATGAGAGTTGATGCAATAAATACCGAGGACTGGCCAAACGACTTCTCAAAGCTTCTCTGAGAGACCAAGAGCTGTCTCTCGTAATCATCATAGCCTGTTACAGGGTCAAACAAACCAGCCCGTTAAATATTAAGAAGTTTAACTTACGGGAGGAGGATTTAACTAACAGAGCTAGATCCAATTTTATCTTAAACATAACAACCTTCCTTAAATCACATTGTTGAAATTTGGCAAAACAAAATTTTCTCAAGTGATCTAATGAGTTGAAATTTGGAAAAGCAAAATTTTCCTCATTGATCAAATGAGTTTCAGGTTTTTTTTCGTAAGTGATCTAATGAGTTGAAATTTGGACAGGGAAAAAAATTTCATAATTGATTAAATGAGTTTCAGGTTTTGCATTAATGAATTAGATAGATAGAATGTATTTCTTTTTTTTCTGAATTTTGAGTCCCAAATTCAGTGCCCAAATTACTTACTCTGGATTTCTTGCAGATTGAAGATTGCAGCATTTAAATCATCCTGTGTAGAGGATTTCTTAGGATCAATGGTCTTGGACTTTGGACAGCAGCAGCAACAGCACAATGATGGCAAGCAGCCGCGGCTCGCCTTAGGTCTGACCGCGGATGGAGGACCGTAGCCATAGAGGGCTTGTCTGTTAAAAACACATCCAGTACCCACATATACTGGCCCTTGGATTCCATCCAATCCCTTCATGTTGATCTGTAAAAATTCCAAAATCGTGAGAATCTATGTGAAATTATATATGCATGCCATAAGAGTAATTGAGCTATTTGTGAATTGTCGCTTACGTCGAAGAAGACTGTGTTTCGATTAGCATATCGATCGCTGCGATCGATACCATCGAACCTCTGTGGAAATTGCACGTAGCACACGTTCCTTCCAACCTGGGGATCCATCATAAAGCACATTGCTTCACGAACGGCCTTGCTGTTATTGACATAGTGATCACAATCCAAGTTCAGTAGGAATGGGGCGTTCGTCAGCACCGCTGATACTCGAACCTGCAACCAAAGGCATCGATAAGAATAAACCCAAGTATCCATAAAGGTTCTTTCTCTAAATCTACAGAATTCACGGGACTGTAAGGAAAAAGAAGGCATTTATACCAATGCATTCATGGCACCGGCCTTCTTGTGGTGCTGGTACCCGGGCCGTTTCTCACGAGAGACATAGACAAGACGGGGGAGTTCGTTTCCTTCGACGTCATGCGCTCCTGTGTGACCCAAAAATACCTGTAGAGCCAAGAATATGATGTTTATTATAGATTAATCTCCATTATCAAAGGCTACATTGCTACATTTTTAATGTTGATCATAACATGTCCCAGTTAGATTTGACTTTGATTGGTAAGTATTTCTAAAATTAAATTAATTAGTTTGTGGTAGAATAATGATTGCTGTAGCAGGTTCATTATTGATTGTTGGATCTTAACTATTATTGGCTATTAGATCTCAGAGTTGAGATGTAACAAAGAGTTTAGATGTAATGATGAACAAGAGATATAATGATGAAAAATAAACCTGTTACAGTAATCATTGCTCTGCCACAGCTTGATTAATGGTTGCCTTAATGACAACTAATGTTCTTAATCATTTAATTGAACAATGGGATTAAATGGTTAGTATTCTTAATTATTTAATCATGCAATTGAGGAGTTAGAAGAAATGTTGTTATATTCCAACTTAGATTTAAATCTCACTCAGGTAATCTATATGTATGCCAAATTTTTTTGATTCTTTGTAATCTATATGTATACCAGGTTTAAGTGCATTTAACTTAGAGGGAGACGTTAGGCATTTTCCTTGATCAATCTTTCTCGCTCTGAAATATTTTCAGACAAATAAGAAAAAACTTAAACTCGCCTGAATCATCCAGACAAATAAGAAAAGACTTAAACTCGCCTGAATCATCCCGGGGTGGTCACGAGTGTTGTTCCCAGGCCAAGATGTTCCATCCTGCATGATCCATCCTTCGTCCGGGGTCTTAAGAGCTTTGGCAACAAGCGCATTGATCCTAACTTTGTATTCTTCGTATTCTCTCTGCACATAATCCCACCAATGAAAATCCAGTCATAAGAAAATGATTCCATCTAATGATCCTCTACAAAGGGCACTTGAACGGACCGGCTGAATTCATGGCTCTACTTACTTTCATTGCTCGGCGCTCCTTCACAAAGTTAGGCTGCACCTTATCTTTCAAGTAATCGACTTTCAGAGAGAAGTAGAATTCAGGAGCTCGAGGCTCAATGTTAAAGTTCTTGCAGAAGGGAACCCACTTCCTAGCGAACTCGGCTGTCTCCGACATAGTCTCGAACGTGAGCATGGCCGCGCCATCGTCAGAGACATAGCAAGAAACTTTCTCCACAGGGTAATCCACAGCAAGAATAGACAGAACGGTGTTGGCCGTAACTAAAGGAGGCTCTTTCAATGGGTCCACGGTACTCACGAAGAAGTCCACAGCCGCAAGCTCACAGGGCTCACCTGGTCTCTCGTACCTTAATCCAATCCAGCACAAACAAAACAAAGTTAGCATCTGGGGATTAGTTTTTCTGGTATAATTCCAATAAATGTTTTAAATGGGGATAATGTATCATACCTTAACGATAATCTGTCTATGAATGTTTCGCGATTGATCGGATTCCACTTGGGAAACTGATCAAGAATCCATGAGACGGCAAACCAGATCTCACAAATAACGGAGGTTATCCACAGCCCATATGCACTCTCGACAGGATTCAGTACTCGGTAGTTGAAGAATAACCCTAGAACGATGAGCCGCACGATAATAACGATCCTGTATGGCTGGATTTTGGTTTTTGGAATGGGAATTATACACGATAGAGGCTGCCCGGCCTCGGCCATCCTACAAAAAGAAGGATGAAACTTCTCCTCAGCTCAGCTTTTTATCCCTCTCGATCTGATACAATAAATATCTACGAAAATCAATCAAAATAACACAATTTTTCTACATACATTGCTTCATCCACCTCTTGATCCTTATTCTGCTCTGGGATTTCTTCTTGTACTGTTTTGCTGGCGACAGTTTTCTTCTTATTCTTTTTGGTCTTCCAACTCTCCACTCTCTCCTTCCACGCCACGCCCTTGCTGTTGGTATCCTTTCCTTCAGCGTTATTGGTATCATTGTCTGCATATGGAGAGAAGATAGACAAGTTGGGCTAGATATCATGTGTTCAGTTTAAAACAAAAAGTGAACATATATTCAAAACTAAAATAATTGTTGATTTATATACAAAACACAACTTCTCAAACAAAACCGAAGAAGTCCGGCAAAATCATTTACCATTATATGCATACTCACGACTGTCTTCCTCTCCCTGTAAGTATTTACAAAACATTAAATCAGAATCGTTTAGTTCAAGTCTCATTTGAAAAAGCATACTTAATTTGGAAAAAACCAAGTTGCTAAGATTTCAGAGTGATTGCAATAATTTCTCATTAAACTAAGTTCTTAAAATTTCGGAGTGATTGCAATAATTTCTCAATAAACCAAGTTCTTAAGATTTCAGAGTGATTATAATAATTTATCAATAATTGTAATAATTTCTCTACAAACCAAGTTAAGATTTCAGAGTGATTGTAATAATTTCTCAATGAAGTTTTTTTAAATGGCGAAACACAATTTCATAATGAAAACTTTTTGAGTGCCCCTAGCTTATTAAAAATAATGCTGTATTCAATTGTCAAACTACTGTTTAAAGAATCAAACAACCCACAATGACAGTAAATTCACCAATGGAACAAGAGATTTTTTTTTGTTATTGATTAAAATTGATTTTGGATGATCATACTCTCAATTGAACTAAGTCCAATTGCAAAAGAAAAAAAAATCTAATCTAAGGCCATCTTAGAATTTTTGGTATCCATATATACGTTTAACAACTCAGCAATATCGATATGTACGTTTAATAACTCAGCAAGATCCATAGAAAATGTAAAGATCAACAGCGTACAGAAAATACTCACATAGCCGTTTGCCTCTGCTCTGTCAAAGTTGGGATCTCCGTTCTCTTGAACTTCATCAACAAGGCCGCCTGTATTTCATGCCATTGGAATTGAGAATTACATTACATTACATTACAGAAACAAATTTGCAGCACAAATTTCTTAAAAGAAAGAGTAAATTTTTGACTGAATGAATCTTTTTAGGTAATGTATGTTTTCATAGTATTCAGTCACAATTTTCTTAAAAGAAAGAACAAATTTTTGATTGAATTAACCTTTTTAAGTATGTATGTTTTCACAGTATTCAGGCATTGTATCTTAGAAATATTAGAATATCCATCCTCTAAATTTCAACACTCTAAATTTCTACACAGCAACATGTGAACAAAAAATCCTTACAGCGACATTCCAAAAAAAATGAATCCTTGCAGTGACATTCCAATTTTTTTCTTTAACAATAATGAATCATTACCTTCGTGACGCTGATACGGAGCCTTGCAATGCAGGCAGCACTGACTTCCTTCGTCTCTCTCGTACTGATGGCAGGGACGACAAACAGGAAAGCCACATTCATGGCAGGCGACGAAGGGCTCACCCTTTGCATCAAGCCCAACGTTATCCCCGCAAACTTGACAGACCTGAGAGTTCATATTCCCGTTGGAAGCCATGATACAGTGCTCCAACCTGTGAATTACTAAGTTGTTCCAAGATGGTAAGACTTAAAAGCCCAGGAGCTCTCATTAGTTAGTTCGTACTGCTGCCATTGCAAGCCCAGTAGTTGGTACATGCTCCATCTCCTACCTACTGTGTAAGGTGTCAGGGCGTTGAGGTGTCGCCATAGCAATCCATGGAGGGCCCATCAGTTAGAGCGAGCAGAACCATCGTTGCAAATTTTGAAGCAATCGTTCATCGATGGATTGAACTGCACGTTGATACTGAAATCGATCTAACAAATTAAATTCAAGTTCACGCTGCTTAAAATGTGATAGATATGTTCTGGCTAGAGGGACGAGGGATGAGGATGTTAGACGGAACTGTCATCGTTTCAAGTTTGGTACGTAAATTCTATGTGGTTCTGACTGTCTTGTACGTTTCGCAACCATTGATTCCAGAAGCACAGATCGGACGAAAAAAGATATATATCGGTCGAATTCATCATTGGTCTCCCATGTTTGGTGTGCGGTAAGGTGAAGCCTTTGAATGAAAGCAAACCTATATTCTTGATTTTGCGTAATCATGGTGACCATATTGGTTCACTTTTTATTTTCTTACCCTTCAATTTAATATTATGAAATGTAGAAGTTGAGATTGTTTTTTCCGATTATATGGTTTATTGTTTAATGTGTGGAAGAATTATTTTTATTATTATTTAATTTTTTATTAAATTTAAATGGATGTGAAAACAGAAAGCAATCTATTTTATAATGGGGCTATACAAAATGCTTATGATGGAGCTAGAGATGGTAGCTCCATAGTTAAGTCAACATAGTATGACACCTTATTATATTATTATTATAGTATTATAGATTATGATTTATTTTTATAACTATTTATTAATAATTTTAATATTAATAGTAATAACTATATAAATAAAAAATTACCTTTTTTTTAATTTTTATTTAGTATCTTGGGAGAGATTAGCATTGCTTAAATTTATGGGAGGTTGGGACATAAAATAATACTTGAATTAGTTTAACTTAGCTATTTGCTTAAAGAGTATGTGGTGTAATCTCTTTGGTCATAGTTTATGGAGTATGGTTTATCATTTGAAATATTTTAGAAGGAATTTTTTGATAAGTTGGTTCAGGTCTCAGTAAATAGGAAGAATGGTTCTTATGTGATAGATGTTTGAAATGGAAAAAGCTTGCAAATTGGCATTGATCTTTACATTGGAGATAACAATAACTATATTTTGCTTGTAGAAATCCTAGATCATATTGTTGAACTGTATATGGTTAATCTCAATCAAAACAGGAGATCGTGGTGTTCTATTTTAAATGGTAGTTACTGGCTAAATTCAAAAGATATTGGCTTATATGGTGGGCCTAATGGTTAAGAGCATGTGTTTCTTCTTAGGAGGTCACAGGTTCATATCCAAAGAGGGGTAGTGTATGTACACCTCTGTAGACTTTAGCAGTTAAATCACTCCTTAATTGTATAAATTCGTGGAATAAATGTTTTGGGCAAATTACAACGAAGGATGCATATGAAGCTATTATTTCATTTTAGAAACAATATGATAAGAAATGGTGGCATGTCAAGCTTTGGAATTGGAATCTTCCGAAAAAAATGAATTTTTTGGTCGCTTTAGAAAGACATACCAAAATATGTTAAAGAGGGGATAGAATGGTCCCAGGATTTGTTTGTTATGCATAATGGACTCTGATTCAATTGATCATTTATTTATATTTTGTGTTTTCAGCAAAAATGTATGGCTTTTAGTATGTGGAGATTTAAATATTAGTTCTACCTAGGAAGAAGCTAACCTAGATGGAAGTTTCAATAATTGGTTTATTTCTGAAAAAGGACACAAGATGTTGCATATTTTTATAAGTTGGTCAATTTGGAATATGCGGAACAAGGTAACCTTTGAAAATCTCATTCCAAATCTTAATCAGTGTTGCATCAAAAGTATCAGTTTTTATAATGATTTTTTCAGCAAAGATAAGTCTAAGGTTTAGAAAGTTCCTTCTCTTCTTGTTCTCTCATTTTCTTTTGTTGTTGGTTATTTTGATAATTCTTTAATGGAGGGTCGATGTGGCAATGGTATGGTACTCATGATCAATAACGATCATATTTTTAAGCTATGGATGGGAAGTGGAAATGGTAGCAACATTGGGGAAGAATTGTTGGGGTTGTGGAGAGTTCTTCATTTTGCAGCAAAAAGTGGGATTGATTCAGTAAATATTTATAGCGATTTTAAGGTTATCATAGAATGGGCTATGGGCAGATATAATCTTCAGTAATTCAGCTTCGTCATTGGTACAGCAGAGTTCAATATTTGATTGACTCTTTAAATCAAGTTTCTCTTTCTCACATCTACAGAATTTACAACATGGAAGCACATCATCTTTCAAAAAAAACAATTCAATGTGATGAAGGATACATGTGCTTTCAAGATTTTTTGGAAGGCTCTATTATCCATGAAGGAGTTGAAAATATATTTTGATCCTTTTCTCTGTGATCTTTCAGGTTATGTTGATATACTTTGTATGGTGACTAGCCTTTTTAATTTATTATCCTGATGCTGAGTATCTGATGGGTTGTTTAAGTAAACAATTTTGTTCTGTCTTTAGAGTCTTGATAGCTATTATTTTGTATCAATCTGTATGAAAATGGGTTTTGGTCTTCAAGTCTTGAAGGTTGGAAGGATGGAGGATGATTGCCTTGTTACTTGTGCTTTCAAGAATTTTTGGAAGGCTCCATTATCCATGAAGGAGTTGAAAATATATTTTGATCCTTTTGTCTGTGGTCTTTCAAGTTATGTTGATATACTTTGTATGGCTACTAGCCTTTTTAATTTATTATCCTAATGCTGAGTGTCTGATGGGTCGTTTAAGTAAACAGTTTTGTTCTGTCTTTAGAGTCTTGATAGCTATTATTTTGTATTAATCTGTATGAAAATGGGTTTTGGCCTTCAAGTCTTGAAGGTTGGAAGGATGGAGGATGATTGCCTTGTAATGACTATTTTTCTTTAATTCTCATGAATAACAAGAAAATTATTTTTTTCTTTTGAAAAAAAACATAGGTGTGTTAAAACTAGTCAACACCATCTCTAATTATAAAAATGTGGTTAATTTTTAAAAAAAAACTTGTGATGCAATTCAAATTAGAAGATAAGATAAAATTGAGATACTATAAGGAGATGATCAACTCTTTTCTAGAAAATCAAAAGTATATCTCTTGTTAACAAATGTAAAGAAGAAAATCAACATTACTAAACAAAAACAAATTCTCACAAGCTCTATAGTGAAACAAGAAATCAAACAATTCCTAAAACATCATGCATCAAAATAACTTGCATTATTGCAACACTATTAGAGGATTAAAGATGAAAATCACTTTCTCTTAGAATCCTACAAACACCCACATTAGATCACAATTCCAAAATTCTGTTACAGTACCGACCTTTCAGACCTTTTAACTCATCAAAACTATGGTAATTTAGGAATGCTTAGACTATTAAAAAAAATTGAGTACAAAAATAAAATTCTAGAGCAATCCAAGCAATTAGTAATCTTTCTTAAGGTGTAATAAATTAAATTTGGTCTCAATGGATGTTAATAAACATAATCATCATCATCATAACATATATTTATACATACCAATACTTAAGGTCATATTAATATTATTTATAAAATAATTATATAGTTTATTGTATGGTTCATCTTGGATAACTTATGTCGAATTCCTACATTTCTCAATGGTTATGTCGCATTGAGTTTGTTTTACTTTGGTTGGCATTGTTGACTATGGCTGACCATGGTTAATCATGGTTGATAATGTTTGATTGTGGTTGACCTTGATACCATGGTTACTATGCATGGCCATGTTTCACTATGGTTGATAATGGTTGAAGAGACCAACTTCAATATTCAAGCATAATGTGACATAAAGAGGTTGACCTCAGTATTATGTCACATGTGACATTATGCTTGGCTTCAATATTATGTCACATTGCAACATTAAAGGGCTAGGTTGAATTTTATGTTAGATGAAAACATTATAAGAGATTGAATTTAAAATATTGTTACATCATGACACTAAAAGGTTGACTTCAACAAAATTTCACTTTGCAACATTACGAGTGACCATACTATTATATCACATTGTGACTTTAATATTAAATCACATTGTGCTACTAAGAGGTTGATAATCTAATTATATTTATTGCAATGTCAATATTGGTTGAATTAATATGTTGCCATTGCTACGGTCCTCCATGGTAATGTCACATTACAACGTTTATCAAGTGTTATGTCACAATGCAACATTCTTTAAGGTTATTTTTTAGATTGTGGCATTCATCTTGGTTAAGACTTTATTCCAAATTGCTATTGTCTTTAATGGCCATGTTGCATTGTGACATTCATCAAGGGTTATGTTGCATTTAGTTTGGTTGAATTTGATTGACCGTGTTTGATTGTGTTTGATTATGGTTCACTATGGTTGACCATGATTAATTATGGTTGAACATGCCATCTATGGTTGAGAATGGTTGACTATGGTTGATAATGGTTATTATTGTTAACAATTGTGGACCATAGAAACATATTTGTTGACTATGTCTCACCAATGTTGACTATGGTTGACCATGTTTCATTATGATTGGAAATGATTAAAGAAACCAACTTCACTAGTCAACCCCATTGCAACAAGATGTTGACTTCACTTGATTCATTTCATGTTATGGTTGACTTCATTATTACATCATATTACAACATTAATAGGTTAATTTCAATTTCATGTCAGATTATAACCTTAAGACATCATATTGCAATGTTGATAGGTTGACTTCAATTTCATGAACTAGATTATAACATTAAGAGCTTGAATTCAAAATAATGTTACATTGTGATATTAAGAGGATGAATTCAAAAAATTGTTGCATTGCATCGTTATCGACAACCTAAATATTATATCACATTGTGACATTAAGAGGTTCACTTCAATATTATGTCGTGCATTGTGATACTAATAGGTTGATAATATGGTCATACTTTTTATGATGTTCATCAAGGGTTATGTCGCATTCTGACATTCCTCAAGGGTTATTGGAAATATTCATTAATCTTGGCCAATTTATATGAAATTGTTACATTCCTCAATGGTTATGTTACATTGTGATGTTTATTGAGGGTTATATCACATTGATTTTGGTTGGCTATGGTTGACTATAATTAACCATGGTTAACTATAGTTGATCATTATGTTAAATCTTCTGGATTTTCATTGTAATAAAGTTTAAGAAACGCTTGGCATTTTGAGTGGGCACGCCACCCATCTTTAGGGGAACATAATGAAATTGCAAAAGATATGGAAAATAGTACAGTGTGTTGGGATGTATGTAGAGGAGGAGAAAGATTAGTCGTTAGGGTTATGGTGAAAGTAAAAAGATGAAGGAAAACATTAATGGATTAAAAATAAGGAACAAACATTCAAATGATGATTTAATACAGAATTAAGTTAGAAGTCAAAATGAGGGGTTTAGTCTTTCATGTAATTAGATTATAATAAGTTTAGAGTTAATTATATTGTATTAGTCTCTTATGTTGCTTCGTGGAATTTAGAAAGGCTTTCGATACTGTACCTAGAAATAACCTATGGAATAGATTATAAGAGCTAAAGGTTCCTTTTGAGTTGAGAGCCGCTGCAATAAGGTTATACAAGAATGTCATTGCTAAGTTAAAGACCAACGAGGGGTGGTCGAAAAATATTAATTGTAATATCGGAGTTAAACAAGGTTTCCCCCTCTCCCTCGCCCTTTTTGGCATTTAAATAGATAAGCTAGAAGGTTTTTTAGAGGAAGCAAGCTCTGCTGGCACGATCTTAGCTGGAATAGTCATCATCCTTCTTCTCTATGCTAACAATATTGTTCTTCTGGCAAGGTGTCCATCTAATCTTGATAAGAAACTAAGGCTTCTTAAGGATTTTTGCTCTACCATGGGTATGACTATTAACACTGACAAAACAAAAATTATGATTATCAAATCCAAGAAGGACACTTACGCTAATTTTATGTATGACAATAACAACTTGGAGGAAGTGTCTTCTTACAAGTACCTAGGAATCGATATTCATCACAAGCTCAACTGGAACTATAGCATTAAGAAAAGGATTAATGGAGGGTGGAAATCTTATTTTGGCCTTGAGAATAATTGTAAAGCAGCAAACCTTGTGATGTGGGATAAAAAGAAGCTCCTCTTTGAAACTTTAGTCACTCCTGTTATCTTGTATGGGTGTAAGGTTTGGGGTTGCAACATCTCTAGAGAATCCTGGAGAAAGATTAAGCAAATCCAGAAGCGTTTTATAACGTATAACCTCAAAATTAAAAGCAATACACCCTACCCTATTCTCCTTATAGAAGTGTGTATTTCCCCTATCGAGAGCCTAGCTATGACTAGGCTCCTGTTGTACAACCACAAAATCAATAACATGGGAGACCATAGACCTTCTAAACTAGTTTTAAATTCCAGCCAAAACCACCTAAGGCTCAAGCGAGGTTGGTTTAAAGATACCAGGGCTTGGTTAAACCGTTGGGAGATCGATGAAAATGTTGCATTGCAAAATATAAATAACGTTAAAAATATTGTCACTTCTAAGTTTAAGGAGAAAATGTGGTGTGAGAAAGATTTAGAGGATAAAATAAAATTAAGTTATTATAAGGAGGTCATCAACCCTACTCTATAAGATGAAAAGTATCTCTCGCTTTTAACTAGCTCAAAGAAAAAAATTAATATAGCCAAGATAAGAACGAACTCTCATGAGCTTCATAGTGAAACTGGTGGTTGGGCAGTTCCTAAAACACCATGGGTAGAAATGATCTGCCATCTTTGTGAGAATATGAACATTGAGGATGAAAAACACTTTCTCTTAGAATGCCCTGCGTGCACCCACTTTAGATCTCTGTTTCATAATCTGTGTTGTAATTCCGACCTTCCTAGCCTTTTAACTTGTCAAAATTATAGTGAGCTCGGGACGTTTCTCTCCAAGCTCTTTAAGCATAGAAAAACAATTTTAAAACAAACTAAATAATGCATTTCTTTGTGTCCAATAGACCAAAGTTTGGTCTGAGTGGACGTTAACCACCATCATCATCATCATTTTTTATTTTTAATTGTGATTCACTGACACCACGAGCTACATCCACGGAAAAATATACACCTTTTACTAATGAAGAAAAAAGGTATCCCAATATTTATCAAAACATGTCACAAACTAAATTTTAATGTGGGTAGAGAGTATCAAGTATCATAACCAATGCTTCCAACCACCTAATTTAAATTCTATTGACTTTTTTTATATATAATAAATATTAATAAAAATAATTTATACGAAAATATTTGTTTTTAAATATATATAATAAATGTTAATAAAAATAATTTGTAGGAAAATATTTGTTTTTAAATTTTTATTAGTGACGCGTCAAATATAAGGATAGTTATTAATTTAAAAGATTTTATAAAAAGTAGAGATAAAGAAATAATAAATAAATCGAGAATGTAAACTTAATATAAAGTCAAAGTTTGTTTTAAAATTTTAATAAATTAAAATGAAAATGTAAGATTAAATAAAGAGTTAAAGTTAAATGTAAGATTAAATAAAGAGTTAAAGTTAATCTGACTTCAACTTTCTATTTAAATTTATACATTTTCATTTTAATTTATTAATATTTTAGTCCTTTCACTTTATATTAAGTTTACATTCCCAATTTATTTACCTCACCACCTTTTATAAAATCTTTTAAATTAATAATTATCAAATGTCGGAAGGGTCCCATCGAATTTAATCACCCTTTGACCTCGTTAATAATAAAAATTTAATAACATTTTTTTCTTTCAATTTAATTATAAATTAAATTTTTATTAACATTTATTATTAATCTTAATTTAATTATATATAGCTTGATGGGTTAGCTCAAGTGGTTGAGAGTTGTGAGTTATAAGCACGGAGTCAAATTCCCAGGTGGCGATGCATAGATATATCAGGGTCTCACTTGATGTCTCTACCAGGTTAGGCTATGTAATCAGAATTAAAAGGGTGAGGCCCCTTCAGGTGTGCCCCTGGAAATTCTTCCCATGGAAGTAGCAACCCCTCTTTAGGGTTGTGAACCACATTGAAGATATATATATATAACTCTAAATTTACTTAATCTGGTCTAATTACCCAAAAAACTAAAACTCTTAATTTTAGTTCTAACCTAATCCCGCAATAAATCATCATTTGAATTTGTATTCTTTATCTTCAATGGATTAATGATTTCCTCCATTGTCTCTTTACTTTCACCATAACCCTAATGACTAATCCTTCTCGTCTTCTTATATACAACTTGCCACGCTATGCTATTTTCTATGTCTTTTGCAACTTCACTATGATCCCCTTAAGATGGATGGAGTGTCCACTCTAAATGTCAGGCGTTTCTTAAACTCTATCATAGTGAAAATACAAAAGCTTTAACATAATGTTTGACCACTATGAAAACCTCCACACTAAGATTTCAAACCTCTATAGTTGATCATGTTTGATTGTGGTTGATATGCTTAACCAAGATGACCATGGTTAAAAATGGTTTGCTATGGATGAAGTTATGTTGACTATTATTGAATATGGTTGACCTTGGTTAAATATGGTTGAAAATGGTTGATTGTTGTTAACTATAGTAGATCATGAATGATAATGGTTGTTCATGTTTGAATATGGTCATCATGGTTGGCTAATGTTAAAGATGGTTTACTATGGTGGGCCATATTTGACATCCATTGTTAACTCAAGTGTGTGTTTAAGCCATTGGATGAGCATGCAACAAAGTTAATGGTTGAATTCCATATTATGTCGCATGTGACATCATCGTTGAATTCAATATTATGTCACATTGTGGCATTAAGAGGTTGACTTGAATTATATGTTAGATTATAACATTACGAGGTTGACTTCAACAACAAAATGTCATATTGTAATATTATGGGTAAGTACAATATTATATCACATTGTGACATTAGTAGGTTGACTTCAATAGTATTTGAGATTACGATATTGAGAGGTTGACTTCAATATGATGTCATGTTATGACACCGAAAAGTTGATAATATGGTTATATATATTACTATGTTAATCTTGGTTGACTTATGTTGACTTCCTACATTCCTCAATACTTATGTTGCATTGCCAAGTTCCTTGATCATTTAGTTGGATTACAACCTTCCCTCAATGGTTGTATCACATTGGGATATTCATCTTAATAGCTAACTTCATGTCAAATTTCTACATTCCAATAATGGCTTGTGGTGGTTGATTATTGTTAACTATTTTAGATCATGTAGATATGGTTTAACTATGTTTGATTCTGGTTGACCAAGGGTGACTATGATTGAATTTGATTGAACATGTTTCATTATGGTTTGTAATAGTTGAATATATTTGACTATGGGTTACTTTAGTTTACCCTATTTGACTCTAATTAACTTTGGATTACCATGGTTGAGTTTAGATGACTTTGAATGCCATGATTGGCTATGGGTGATTATGTTTGACTATGGCTGATCATAGTTGTTCATGGTTGACTATGTTTGATTGTGGTTGACCATGATGACCATTGTTGACCATATTGACTATGGATCCATGGTTGACTTTAGTTGAGAACCCCATGGTTGAGTATGGTTGATAATGGTTGGTTATTATTAAGCTTAGTAGACCATGTAGACCACATGTAGACATGGTTGACCATAAATGATTATAATTGATCATTTTTTACTATGGTTCACTTTGGTTAATTATGGTTCTTAATGATTTAAAACTATGGCTGATTGTAACACCCTACAAGGTTTATATCCTCAACATGGTTCTAGTAATAACCATTTAATATTTATTTTCTTTTAATCTCCTACAATATGCCTCATCTCTAACTCATAGTATACAAGTTTCTAATTCAATTGCTTCAACAACTATATTTTAGGCCAAAGTAGAATCTACCCTTTGTTATGTTTGTCAAAAGAATAATTTATAGCAAGTAACCTATAGTTGGAATGATAAACTTGAAGCAATTAAGCTAGCATCCATTGAACGATTAACTAAGGACTTGTAACAATTTATCACATCAGATTTAGAGAAGAAATCAATGGATTAATAAGAAGGAAAATACCTCAATCTTTGTTTAAAATTTCCCAAGCGTAATCTAGTTCCCTTGTAAGAATTCCCAAACTGGAATTAACTTTAAAACCAACTAGGATCCTAATCGGATTCACATAATTGTCATCACAAATAACATAAAATAATAAAACGCATATATTATCTGCAGCTTAGGAAGGTCCACATGTCCTCATAACAATAGTTACTAACAACCTAGTTGAGTCCAACATATACTAAGAAAATAAATAATAAGATAATCCATAGTACATTTAGTTTCTAAAAGACAAAATGTGGGGTGTTACATACACCCACCCTTCGAGAAACTTTATCCCAAAGATATAGTAAAAAACGTGCAAGGCAATCTTGATGCAAGGTCTCTACATCTTCCCAAGAAGCAAATCCTAAACTATATGTGTCCCACATGACATTAATTTGCTCCACTAGATGGCACTTGTGTTTGATCCAATATAGGTGATGGTTTGACCATGTAAGTTCCCTCATCAGAAATTTGATGATTCTAACATAGTGGATTGATGCTTGTCTTGGAAGTTATCAAGCATGGTATGAATAAGGTGGTTATTGCTTGCATCCCCTGTTGGGCCATTTCTCTCTCTATGCATAGTACCTGGATGTGACCTTATGTATCCATGGTATAAATAAGGACCTCCACACTCGTAATAGGCAATGTGGGATGGGGATTGCACACTTTACTTCAAATACGTATGAAATGATTTCCTTCCACTATGACCCATTACTTTGCTAAAAAATAATTGTGATTCCATTAGACTCTCATACATCCCTAATGATGCTTTAGGTATTGCACTTGCTTCTATCACAACACCTCAAGGTGTGATTCTATCGCCAAAAGGAGGTGGCCTAAAACTACTTCCCATAGAGAAGGTCCAAGGGGCTCTCCCTACAAATCCTAATGGGGGCTCACAAGAAGTTGCTTCCCCTAATTTTCATTGCATTGAGAACACACATTCATTGCTAAATTAAAAATGCATGCATGCTTTTAAGAATGTGCTCATGTTCCTTTTCAAATAGCTCTATGCCCCCCTAGACCTCCACATAATTGTATACCATGTTCAATATAAATTATACATCGTATTTTAAAATTAAAAGAACAGACATGTGTTAGGAACATGTGCACATTCTAAAAAATGCATGCATGCTTCTAAGTGTGCATGCACTAGGAACACATGTGTTCCTTTGTTTGAGAACCAAAGAAAAATAAGGTTTATTACTATTTTTTATTTGGCCCTCCCAAATCGACAACAACTCTTTTGTAAGAAGGTAACACGATCGCATTCTAGGAGGATCTAAAGCCATCCATTACCAATTTCCATGAAGCATTTGCAGATAAGTTTTATATTTCTTAAGATTTTTATAATATTTAACATTTTAGAAATGTTTATATTTTTTTAAAAAGCATTTTTATTGTTGAATTACAGTTCTTATTGCACAAACTTGGCAGCAAATTTTAATCCAAATTCAAATCAAAACCCTAAACCCCCACAAGAACCATACAATAAAATAAATCAAATTTTAGGTGTGCATAGAAACTTAATTGGGGAGTTGAGGAACACAAGAGAACCGTCTCACCTTTCACTAGCTACTTCCCTTGATACCAATGTTGCTTCCATTAGCCATACCCACGACCAATTATTTGATATATCCAAATATAGGGTGAGGATTAGAGAGTTTTACTCTAATGTAATTAGTAAGGAAGAGGTTAAAATATTGAATATAACCAAAGATCCATTGTACAGTTGTGCATTGAACCTAGAACCAACCAACCACCTAATTTAGATCATGGAGAGATCACTAGATGGATCAATGGTTTACGGTATATGATAAATATTCCTGAAATAATACGAAGGTTACCTTGTATTTTCTTTGAAAATTGTGGGTCAAATTTATTCTTGGTCACCAAGTCAATTATTTTGACATCGGTGAATTCCAAGGGGTTGGTCTTCACTCAACTTAAGATTGAACAACTACCAGACATAACCCACCAAGAGAGTTTCATACTCGTATTCTCATGACCCAACACCACCCGACCTTTGTGTACAATCCGCATCATCTCAATGATAGGATTCGAGCTACTAGTATTGTGATATCATCCTTGACAAACAGTCTAGTCCAAAATGGTGCATTTGTAGCAGCCTCCCGTCAAGAGACATTATCTAGTCATGTTATGCTGCTTGGTGTCAATCCTTCATATGGCCAGGCTAGCCATTATGGTTTTGATATAATTAATCCTCATTGATTCCCACATTGTGGACTACTTATCGTGGCCTAAGAGAGGATCTTATTTAGGGATGTTTCTTGGACGAAGTTAGTATGACATAATTTGTATATTTTCATTACATATGTATTTAATGTTGCATTTGACAAATATTTGGTAGACATAACTTTAAAGTATTTTTAACCATATTTTTATTAGGCATGTGTAGTTAATGTGATATGATACCCTTACATCCAGGTGGTAGGGGGGCCCATCTCCCAAACTTAATGCAACGTTTGTTGGAGCTTGTTCCCTTGGGGATCCTCACGCCCAAGAAATTAGATGACTTTATGGGTTTTTTCCCTATGTGTGTGTATATGTTTTATATGTTAAATATAAATATTCCTAACATGATTTAAAGGCCCAACCCAACTAAAGAACGCAAACTTAGGATTTTATATAACTTTCTAAGCAACATAGTACATTATAAAATTGATTATATAATAATAATAATAAAGCGCACATAACTACCAAATGACCACCTAAATCACCTAGATAAAAATGGAGTGCCAAAGAATATGGCTTGCAAAAAGAATGATATCCTTATTGGCAACCCACTCCTAGATTATTGTATTAACTCTACACTTCTGATACACTTGCTTGAGAATATTTGTTTTACAACAAATCATACAACCAATGTAGATCTATTTTAACTCTAAATCTATCATACAATGAGAGGGATCAAATCCCTTGAGGTGCAAACCCTTTTTAGAGAGAGAATATTTGAGGAAAGGTTTGCACCTCATGGAATTTGATCCCTCTTGATGCATGTAAATCTGGATTTAAGATGGATCAACGTTGATTTTTATTAAAACTGTATATATTTGTTTCTCTTTGGTTTTAAATTTTAATTAGAACCGACATTGTATATTTTTAAGTTAATATTTTATTTTATTTTAGAGTGACATGTGTGAAATGTAGGTTGATCACAAAAGGAATTGCACACCCCCCATATTGGGTTGTAGAAAGCACCTCTTGGCGCAATAACCATCCACTAAACTTGAAAACAAAATTATGTTTGTAACTTCTAAGTTTAATTGACCACCACCAATCCAAACACATTTGCCTTAGTGGATGAGTAATTTTTAATATATATTGACACTTCTTAACCCATTTCGCTCCAACATCTTGTAAGGACAATCTTGTTATCATGTATGTGTTGGAGCACTTTATTGGGTCGGTTTCTCAATATATTGTGTTATAGAGAAAGGAAATGTTGAATTTGTAGTGTGTTTAGTACAGAGGAAAAGGTCCATGGCATTATTTTAAATGCTAGTAGAGGAAGTGTAAGAGTTTAACATCATCTTACTAAGAATTTAAATATAGTCACAAACTATTCAAATATCAACATTGAAGCCAATGAGAAGTTACCAACCAACATGGACAAAATTGCAATAAATGTTTAGAAACAAGCACCACATCGTAAAAATGGGATTATTCTTTCCCATTCCATTTAAACAAAGAAAAGCACCATATTCACATTAATTATTAAATAAATATGGAATTGAAAAATCTTGACACATGAAGGTTGAACTATGAGCATCATTTTAAGGTTGAACATGCCTAAAGAAATAGAACATTGCATACACAAGTTGCAAACTATCTTCTTCGTGGAAGTATATAAATAATTATTAATGAAGTCTAACCAAATAGTAGGTGTAGGAGTCTTATTAGCATGATTCTTGTCCACATTATGCATGGGATTTATTTTGAGACAATAGACAATGTAAAAAAGACAAATAAAGAATATTTTTTTGGAAATGACTTAAATTGTAAATTAAAAGGTTAAGTCATATGAGATTTCATATAGAAAGGGTGGAATATAATATACACTATTTTGCATGCAACAACCTATTACCTAGATCCTTGATTATTCAAGGGTGATCGAGAAAGTATTGTATAGATTATGGATGGTTTGTACAAGTGTAAGTATAGAATGTGAATTTCTCCATTTTATATGAGTTAAGGTTGCCAAATTCTTCTCCAGACAAATCTAAGAGATAGTTAGACAAATTTATACTTTACACCAATGTAATCATCATAATTATGTGGGGGGTTCAAGTCCAAATTTACAAAGGTCTTGGTATGAACAACATATAGTTGTGAAGAAACTGGAGTAATTTTGAATATATTCATTCAAACATGACAAAAAATTACCAGCTCAAATGCTTGTCATATAGGAACATGTAAGTCATACATCCCAATTTGGCAAAGCACTATAAATAAATGACCTGATGTAAATAATTATAAAATTTAGGAAATGATCATAAGGAAATTTTAAATAGTGTTAAGTATGCATTGTTTCATGTCTAGGGGTTGCCACTAAGGACAATGAGCATCCATCTTGATTTGGGATAGACAAATCACCCCAATTCCAGATATCATGTGTCAAGTTAAGTATGGTTTTAATGTAAAATTTGCTCTTATTTTTGTTGATTTTCATGTTTTTATACCAATCATAACATTATAAATTTGTATGCATGAAGCATCATTTGAATGGGATTCACCACCACCACCTTTCCAAGGCCATCCTCCACCTATTCCACACATTCCATAATATAGTGTCAGTCTAGCCCTCGATCACCCTATGTTAGCCCTTGGAATTCTGATGTCCAATCCTAGGGTTCTTCCTCCAATCCTACAACCCATGGGGCTATAATGTTACCCAAACCTACCGCCTTATACATTGGTTGCACCCATCCACCATGCACCATACCCCCATTTTGCATCCATTGTGGGTGCACCTATCCACCCTATTGTAACCCTCCCCATGTTGCATCCACTGTGGTTGCACCCATCTACCCCACACCCACTTGCCCCCTTGTATTCCATGTCATTACATACACTGTGCCTGCATCTATATGCCCTTAACCAATGGGTTCCTTGAAGTAGGTTTCCCATTTAAGTGGTTTACCTCCCATCCAATATTTGCCATTTCCTGAGATATTCATGGTGAGATCATTAGTTGATGAAACTTTTATCCACTATGAGTGGAATTGATTTTAGGATTTTTTATTCAATTCCATTCATATATTCTTATAATTGTTGCAGAAACTCATCATGGAGGAGATCAATGCCCTCATGACTTCCAGTCCCATTTGCACTGAGTTTTTTAATATGGAATTCTAAAGTATCATCTTGTAAGTGTTAATTGATAGTGACTATAGAAAAAAAACGTACTTCACTATTTTTTCGTTTTCTTAGTCTTCATAAATATTCACAACTCTGAGATGTAAGAATATTTGAGTTCCTTCATATCTAATAGGAGGAAGATCATCTTTGGGGATTCACATAGTCACTAGTGAGGGTGGTGAGGGTCAATGGCCCTTATATTATGTATATCAGCCATGATAGTGTAGTTTTGGGCATGAGGTGTCATGTTGTGTCCACGGCACAAAGTGTCATTATGTATGTTGGGAATGACATGCCATTTTGTAAAAGATGTATATATTAACCATTTTTTAATATAGATACATTGACTTGACTATATTTCTAGAATTTTTGTTTAGTTCATGTTTATGTATGATGCCATGTTATTGTTTATGTGAGAGCAAAATATATTAAAAAGTGGGGTTTGCAATCCATAATATACCTAGTATTGGTATATTCTCTATTTATATACCCATCTTTTTAATTTCATTCAAGCCACTTCTTGTTGTTGAGTACGAGTTATATTTTTTGAATGTGTGATGCATCAACCTACGACCTATATATTTTAAGTCTTAGGAGTCATAAAGTGTTAAATTTATCGTGGTTAAGGGATTGAGGTATATTATAATCCAGGTTAACGGATTAGGGTTTTGGTGTGTCTCTAAGTTTTATTGATTTTCTCGGTTAAGAGTTCCCAAGGTAAATCTCTGTGTATTTTCTATGTGCCATTGTTTAGTTTATGTTTTGCTTAAGAATTGAAAGCATTATTTCACTTCACATGTTTAAAAGTTACACTTCTAACTAATAAAAGATACGTCTTAATTGAGGGTGGGGTTAGGCAAGTAATTATGTGGTATGTATACAACAATTCACATGGATTGGACAATGGTGGGGAACAAATGTGTTATTTTCGTTAACTTTGTCAATCCCTTGTAGTAAGTATCCTTCCAAATATATTATGATTATGTGATAAGGACCACTAAAATTTTTAATTAAGTTCCATTTTATGAATCTTTGGTGACACAGAGATATTGACCTCGATCCAACACCTAAATCTTGTTCCAATTTCAACTTGATGCATATGATGTGAAGGATATGATGAGGGGAAGTTTAGTGACTAGAAGATATTGTTATATCAAGCAGGTAATGTTTTTTATTGATTTCCTCATCCATCGTATTCATTGGTTCACTTTGTTTCTCGTATCTTTAGCTTAATTTAAATGTATTATGTTATGTATTTTACCTTTTCCATGAGATATTTAACCAGTTCAATTATATCATGTCCTCCACTCTAATACAACCAACTCTAGTAGATCACAGAATGAAGAGGTGATCCTAAGGTGGGTATACATATATACATATTTAAGATATAGCATGCCTCTAGGATAATAAACAAACAAATCTATAACAGTTTTATTCTTCGTATAAATCCACCAATCATACACAATTATCAATTATGTCTTTTGCTTGAAATCAATATGTTCATTGAGGACTTAGGTCAAAATTTTGAACTTAGGTAAGCTTAGAAGTGGGAGATTTAAAACTAGGGCTACACACAACAATAACATCTATTATATCCTATCAACCTTAATCATTTGAAATAACCAAGACATTTTCATCCTATGAGATACTTATGATGCACCTAAGCACATGAGTATCTAGCAATAATAAATAACTAAATTGCACATTACAAAGAAAAATCCTAGTTTGAGAAATTGTTGAGTAGAACAACATCTAAGCCATGGACTCATGGGAGAGTGATGACCCTAGTTGTACTAACGAGTCTTATGAAATTGATGGTTCATCAATCCCATTCTTGGTTAAATTTTATGGTGAGTTGTAACTGACTTTGTGAATCCTTTCAAAGACACTAGGCAAATTTATATCAAAGGCACAACAACTAATCCAGGCAGTATAATTAAGTGTTGAAACCTTTTGCAACTTTGTTATGGAAATGCCGACATGATCATAATGTCCACATGTTTAATTGGAAAACTTTTCAAAAAATTACCCTATAATGAAAATATTGTATTGCATGTTACCAAGACAAACCCTAGTTCCAAAAATCGTCAACTAAAAAAACATCTAGGCCATGGACGCATGGGATAGGGGTGGACCTAGATATAATTTGATGTCATGAATCCAACAAATATGATGGTTGTTTAATTGAATATCGTTTATCATTTTATGGCGAGTTGCAACCCACTTCTTGAACCCATTTAGGGTCACTCAAGGAATTTCTACGGGAGGCATAAAAAACAATACAAGTAGTAAAAATGAGTGCCATAACCTCTTTTAAGCTTCTTAGGTAAAGGATGACATGATCACAATGTCCATGTACCCCATTAGCATATTTTCAAAGGTTTACCTTGTAATGCAAAAAAATCATTACATATTACTCAGGGAAACCCTAGTCTCAAAAATAATTGAATAAAACAATGTATATGCCATGGAATCATGGGAGAGGGGTTATCCTATATGTAATATAATGTCACAATCCTAATGGAATTGATGGTTTGTTGATCAGTGTCCTAGTTATCAATTTTATGGCAAGTTGTAACTCACTTCTTGAATCCATTCAAGGAAAATTGACAAATTTCTATAAGGGGCATAAAAACCAATCAGAGTAGTAGAAGTGAGTGTATTAACCTCCTACAAGTTTGTTAGGTAAATTCCAACATGATAATCATATCTACACATTCTATTGGCATAGTTTTCAAAATTTTACCCTCTAATGCAAAAATTACATTTCATGTTACTAGGAAAAACCCTAGTTCTAGAAATCACCAAATAAAATAGCATTTGGACCATGGAATCATGGGAGAGGGGTTTCCTTGGTTGTAATTTGATGTCATTATTCTAAATAAATATATGTTTCATTGATAAAGTCTTAGTTATTAGTTTATGGTGAGTTGTAACTCACTTATTGAAGCCATTTAGGGACACTTGGAAAATTTGTATTAAGGGCATAAAAACCAATTCAAGCAGTAGGACTGGTTGTTGTAACCTCCCACAAGTTTTCCATGGAAAGGTAAGCATTAACATGATGTACACATGATCCAATGGTATATTTTTCAAAAATTCACACAGTATTGCAAAAATTGCATTGCATTTTACTGTGCAAAATCATAGTTCCAGACATTATCGAATAAAACAACATTAGAGTGACGAACTCATGGGAGATAAGTGACCCTAGTCATAATATGATGTCATGTTTCCAACGGAATCGATGATTTATGGATCTGAGTCTCGATTATAATTTTATGGTGATTTGTAAATCGCTTCTTGAAGCCATTTAGAAACACATGGTAAATTTATTCCATGGGCATAAAAAAACCAATCCAAGTAGAAAAAATGAGTGTTGTAACTCCTAAAATTATATTAGGGAAATATCGACATGATTATGATATCCAAATGCTCTATTCGTAGATTTTTCAAAAAATTACCATAAGCTGCAAAAATTTCATTGCATGTTACTAAGGAAAGCCCTGGTTTCATAAATCATCAAATAAACAACATCTATCATGGACTCATGGGAGAGGAATGCCCCTAGTTGTAATATGATGTCATGCTTCCAATGGAATAGATGATACTCAATCTCATCCCTGGTTATCAATTTATGGTGAGTTATAATGCACTTCCTAGATCCATTTTGGGAAACTTGGAAAATTTTTACATGGAGCTTAAAATCCTATCCTAGCAGCATAATTGTGATGTAACCTCTTGCTAAGTATCAATTCCCTAAGTATGAATCAAATTTGGTATTGATAACACAAGGAAATTTTAAGAGTTTACATTTCTTGTTTGCATCACAACTTTCCATGGATTGATCAATATATGGCATTTTATGATGTTTCATATATATGTTTTTTCTATCATATGCCATGCATATGGCATCCATTTTTTTTAAATGTAATTGTATGCTCTCAATACATGTATAAAACTTTCATATACTCTTCCACCTCCAACTAGAGTAATATCGAAAAATGAATTCTAGCGTTAAAGATGTTGAAAAATTGTGTTTTAATTTTAATTTCTTAATTGTTAATGACAAAAAGTATGAAATTCACATTTTTTAAATCTAATCAAAATTCAAGAAAAAAACATTAAAAATTAAGTATTTTTAGTTTCAACCTTGAAGAAACTATAAGTTTACAACACATAAGTTCAAAATTAATGAAAAAAGTAAACAAAATAATATTATTATAATCATTAATATCAAAATAGAGGGTAAAATAATTAGCTTAGATCCATCTTTAACACATATTATGCAATGAGAGGGATTACGAATAAAATGAAATGTGAGTGGGACAGGTCCTAAAATTCCATGGGATGAAAGAATTTGTAATCTCTATGATAT
Source organism: Pseudotsuga menziesii (assembly GCA_001517045.1). NCBI lineage: Eukaryota > Viridiplantae > Streptophyta > Pinopsida > Pinales > Pinaceae > Pseudotsuga > Pseudotsuga menziesii. Next base: position 127,395 of record LPNX010842476.1, on the reverse strand, counting down.
GGAGAAATTGTATGATGTGAAACACATTCTCTTATAATGTCATGCATATTCCCACATAAGTTTGAATTTCATGATATGTGTAACACCATTGATCTTCATGACTTGTTCACTGATGAAAACCAAAGAGAGATAAGAAATATTTTTTCTAATCTTTTAGAAACAATTTTTTAAAGTGATAGGTTTGATAGGTCAAAGTTTCTTTGAAGGGACTTTAATTTCCACCACAACTTACACGCGCACACAAAAAAAACATAAGATTTCAATTTCTTAGAGAGAAAAGTCAATATTGCATTCTTTAAATGCTCTTATCAAATAGAACCAAGAAAAAAAATTGAACAATCAATTTATAAAAACTTCTAACTATTGTCAAGAAGTACTAGGTCTGCAATATTTTATGCAACCAAATTCTATTACAAACAAAAGGAAGTAACTATATTTGAGATTTCTAAATAAATGTTGATCTTAAGGCAAATGATAACTTCATAGAAGCTTCAACATCTATATTTAAAACAACTAATAAGATCAATGGAAATGATTGAGAGGGTGGATAAATTAAACCCCATCCATAATCTAAAACATATTAAGCATGCTAACTTGGGGATCCACTCCAAATTTTGAATATTGATTAGCCATGGAGCTTAGGAGCTTAGTTCATGCTAGATTTGTTTGAAAGACACAAAGAAAAGTTGGTTGTGCCAAGTTTGAACTAGATCCATCTACATATCTAAACCACTATTTTAAAAAGAAATCTACCTAGACATCTAATGAACGTTGAGCTTTGAATAACGATGTACATGAAGCTTGTATATCCCCATTATCACTTACATTCTAAGTACATAACCAAATTTACAGATTTCCACTCAATTGTTGGTACCATGAGCTACACTTATTGAGAAAGAAAAAATGAGAAGCCTTTATAAATATAACTCCACCTACACCACATCTACTTGGTTACCTTGTGAAGTAGAATTGAATCCCATGTCATTGAATTATCATAAGCCATACTTCCTTACTATTTGGCCATCTTTGGATCTAAACGCACGGTCCAATATTTTTTAATTTATTTTTTAACTTGTGAAAGAGTGAGAGACTTTATTTCATAAGATTGTGTATGTATTGTGTGTGTTTTTATGCATATGCCATCCCATGTAGTTTAAGAGGTAGTCCCATGTTTGAATTAGGGAATTTCATATTTTCGAGAGTACAATTGGTGGTGTTAAAAAATATCATTGTTGTTATTGTTGGGACCTCGTGTGCTTGTGATTATTCATGTAACATGATCACACAGAGGGGTAGTAGTATTAGACTCATGGACTAAAATAGACTCATCATATATGTAAATGCATTGAAAAAATAACAGAACAATCCAAATATCTCAATGTAGAACATAATCTTGAACATATCATTTACCTCTCTTGTTTAAATATATGACATCATTGAAGAAGATCATATAGGTCCTCTCTATTACAAATGGTCTCCATAAATTTATGATGCTTTGAATGAGGTAGGAAGAATTGTGGCTTTAAAGAGCTCTTTCTAATGATTGTTTGCAGTTGGATGTTTTTATTGATGACTAAGTTGGTAAAGTGATATATCAATGCACTTAGCATGTAATTCATGAATATATAACTGTTGGTATTTCTTGATTTGTGTCCAATAAGATGTTCACCTTTAACAATCATTCAGCCAATCATAAATTCATTGCATCCGACATTAATCACTGATGTATTGAGGGTTTTATTTCCCTTGATGAATTGCGCTAACCAGTAATTAATGCCCCAAACTTTTCAAGCCAATCGTTGTGTATATGTGTCTTGCAAAAATGCAATGCATGGTCAAATACACGTATGTAGTAAAGGTACAAGCAGCAATCATGAAGGAATATTGTGACCACAATATTTTGAAGTCTTTCCAACAATAATATACCTAGTTGTATAAGATCAAAGATATAATCGTAATTTGGTGAAATAGATGATTCACCAACCTTTAACTAAGTTGTTTCAACAATTACACATGGGTCTATTGCAAGTTATGGTCAATCTCATGCATCAACCTAGTATTTTGATTAGCAATCATCCTATTTTCCACCTGCTACATGGTCCACAAAATAACTTGACTTTATGTTCTTCTTGTTTTATTTCAAGTAAAATAGTTTTATATAAGGTTGTAGCTTTCAACTCTAGCTATAGACATTTCTTAGTAGGCTATTAATAATTTGAATATATGCAATACTAATCATGTGAATTAATTTCAGTGACTTCTTGCATATATTTATGCCAACGTCATTTAGTTTTTGTTGTTCTTTTTGTGTTTTAGTTTAACTATTTTTTACTCATTGTATTTATAGAACCCAAAACAATGGATTGAGCACAATTAGTAAAATACCAAAACCAATCATGATTGTAAGGCTATAATATGGATGGGTTTTTCTACACAAAATGGGAGAGAGTCTAATTGGGACTTTCTTCAAGGGAGAACCCCTATTGTTGATGACTAGACATTTTTCCCCATCGACACTTCCTTCAAAACCTCTCCTAAAACCATTCCAAGGAGACAATGTTAAAAGTGAGATGTAAATTGTCTCTCTATGTTTCCCCGCCAATATAAGGCACTACCTCGAAGTTGGAAAATATATATCTTTTCCTTTGAGGTGGAGGCATACTTTTTAGTTAAAAACACCTTATGATTCACTTAAGTCATGCCTTCTCATGTTCCCCTATAAGTCCCTTAGAAAAAATTGGAAGCTTGACTTTCTACAGTTCCCTAGTAATATCCTTGAGAATACATCCTCGCTCTAAGTTCCTAGACCCTCGTGGTGTACCTTCCCCTAATAGTGGGTGATTTACTTCTCCACCCACTTTTGGGAACCCTTTTAATGTCTCCTTTATATAATCAAGGGAGCATGTTATGAAAACCAATTCAAATAATGGTTCGAGTAGTGCCAACATTGATGTCTCTAGCAATGGAATTAATCAACTCCAACTTCTACATATCCTAACCATAAACATTATTACATCATGACATGAAGGTTTATGAATAAGTGTTTATGATGCATGTCTTAATATTAACAACTGAATTATTATATAAATGCTACCAAGGTGTAAGTATGACTTGTGGGAATATGTTAACATGTAAGAGATGACAACAGGGAATGTTATGCAATAACACTTAGCATTATGCATGTTCAAGGACCTGAGATATTTCCCACCCACACTTGAGTATAAGGGAATCCCAAGTACATTTTGTAAGTTCATATTCCATGGTTATCATGAATATAGGGAAGACTACGTCTCAGGTTATCTCTATTATTTTTCTACTATTTTTTTCACTATTATAATGCTTACAAGGAGCGCACCATTGTTGCTAATGGTCTTTCTAAAGGATTCCTTCATCTCCAATATTTGCTTTGACATGTCACAAAAGAAGGGATGGGCACTGCTATGAATATGTCCATCCTCCCTTTCACAAAGAAGCTTGATACACCATTGGATATTATTTTGTAGTTAATACACACTCTGCTTCGTTATGATTGTTATTTCATCCACCACTAAGGAGAACCCATAGTTACAGTTTTTTTTTCTTCTCAACATTTATCTAGATCCATTCCTTGGATAGTATAAAATATATATCACTTTTAAATATGATTACATGATGTATAAACATAACATATACAATTGGTTTTTACCATGGGTTTACTATATTTAGAACTATATATAGAAAAGAGTGAGACAATGACCTCTCTAAAATATCGTTGATCTTTATGTATATTTAGCAAATATTATGTCTACGGAGAGATACATGAGTATGCTGTAATAGCTTATGGAGAATGTAATTTTATTCTATTAAAAAAATTATAAAAGTATGAAAGGTCGTCGACTTCTTTGCAATTAATTTATGAAAATAAAGTAAATAAGCTTACTTTTAAAGTTCCTCCATTCAATTTATGATATCAACATATATAAAAAAAGCAAGTGAAATTAGTAGCAAAGCTACTTAATACCCATTGTTAGTCCTAAAGTGTATGACTAGACTACTGGCTACGAAGTTTAGGCACCTCAAATTTTAGAAGTTGGATTTGAAGATATGTTGGATAAGGTATTGACGGATTGTAAGTAAAAGGGGGACGACTATATGACATCTAAAAACATCAGACTCTGATAATGATGATATGTTGACCAAAAGAGAGAAATAACATAATAAAACAACTTAGGTTTTATAATTCTAATGGTAGCAAGTGGAACCATTGTTCAATAACATGTAACATTTAAAATACTATGTTCAAAAGCACATTTCAGACACAGTTTTCATGAGTATTCAATCACCAAATGAGCACTCATAATGATAACATGAACATTAAGTATTCATCATAGCGATAGTTTAAAATAAACCACATAACATTCAAGTTAAAAGAAAACTAAAATATGGATCTTAAAATATGGTATTAATATCAACATTAGTTATAGGTCTCTAAAATGAATAGAATGTATGTCTTAGACTCTCCAAAATATCCTCGCGACCTTCATATCAGTAACCCCTTCTACTATCTAACTCTTTACATTTTATAGTTTTACAGAGTTATAAAAGCATTTTTTCGGATCCATAATCTAAGGATCGAATATGCCGAAAATAATTACAAATCAAGTAGATAATAAAAATAGATATTTACATCTAATGTATGCTTTCGATTCATCAAAAATAAATCCTAAAGATAATTGATAGTTGTAACTTGAGACACTTGTTTTTTTTTTCAGGAGGAAAAAAGCCTGTCCTTGATATTCTTATTAAGAATCAAAGGGCATCCAACAATCCGCCCCAATAGTGGGTTACATACAATATACATCTCAAATGATCTGAATAAGACCACGAGTCGCTGCCAGGGGGAAAGGCGATACTAAAATGAGTGTTCCCATCAAAAATATTGCCTCATCATAATGGAGTCAATCCCAGCAGCCACATCTACCGAGTACCAAAAGGATATAATCAACAATCTAAAAGAGGTCGCACCATGTGCAGCAATGCATAAATCGAAATAAGGAGTAATCTCCTCCATCCAAATTCAAAAGAGCTGAAAAGACTCCTGCATGATCAACTGATCATCCAAATATTCAGAGCAGCAACCAAACCCCTGAGCCAAGGTGAGGGTTGTTTTAGATAGTATGTCCGCTATCCAATTGTGTTCTCGATAGATGTGAATTTAAGATAGATCCTGAAAGTTGTTGGAAATCTTTTTTGTCTCCCGACACCAGTGAAAGAGATCTGGTGGGGAGAGAGCAGTCAAACCCTTAGCCCAGTTGACAATGACTTGTGAGTCACCGAAAATACGGGCAAGGGGGAGTCCCATCATTTGGGAGGAGAGCAGCAAAGCCCACATGCCCATTAATTATGCTTTAGTATTTGTGCCATATCCAACCCCCAGTGCAAACTCGTAATGGTGTGTTTTATTCAGGTGTATGTTGTAGCCAACACCCGCAGTCTTTTTTACAGAAGCACCATCAAAAAAACCACAAGGAAAATCCAAACAGGGAGGTGCCCCAATTTTCCTGTATCTTTTGACTTTGATAGGCCGATAGCAAGACTGAACTTGTAGAGTAATAAGCTGGACAATACAGAGCACGCCCCTTTTCCTTCCTTCAAAAATGGCCAAATTACGTGCTTTCCAGATATTCCATAACATGTAAAATGGAACAGACCTGAGGGATGGGTGTTTCTTATAAAAGCCAACCCAATTCCTAGTGAAAGTGGATGGGTGGTCCACGCGTGAGGGACAAGATAACTGGAATTGTTCACATATTGTTTCCAAAATTGTTCTCCATATAACACAGTCGTTAAATAAATGAGCTACTGTCTCCTCATCAGAGTTGCACAAGACACATACACCTGGGCCTATCCAGCCCCTTTTCTGGAGATTATCCCAAGTCAAGAGTTTATTCCGAAAAACCAACCAAGTGAAACAACCAATCTTTCGTGGGAGGGCACTGCACCAAATAAATGAGTCCATGCAATTTACAGCCTGTGAGTAATAATGTTTTACAATGTAGTCATATGCCATCTTTGTTGTTAAGGAGCCATCCTTCTTATTAAAGTCCCAAACCAGGGAGTCCGCTTGAGTGGTGAGGTGGATTCCACACCGAGCTAATCCAGTGATGTAATCATCCCATGCCTCTTTCCATTCCCCGGCAATACCTAATTCTTCAGCAGTATACCAATAGTGCTGAGCGTCGGGTAAGGTGTTATGTGCCTGAGAGAGAGTACGGATGTCCAAATCCTCTAAGAAGGATCTCAATTCAGCTTGGAGGGAAAAATGAGAAGAGTTCCCAGCTATCGGGTCGACTCCTATCCTTATGTCAATACCATTGCCAACTTGCCAGGCTAAGTGTCCTCCCAGCCACGGCAGAATCTAAATGAAGCCTCTCCAAATAATAGAGACCCTTCTTGTATTGAATCTCATATGCCAGAGCCATGATGCCACCGATTGGTTATGCAAATATTTCTCAGTGATGACCTGGTTCCAAAGACCATCATTCGTCAGTACCAACCAGAGATTCTTAAGTCGCAGGGAGATACTAAACCAATGTAAATTTTTTATCCCCCAGCCTTGGTATTCTTTTAGCCAAGATAAGCTCTACCAGCTGGCTAAATGAAATTTCCTGTGAGTCTCAGAGGATCCCCAAAGGAAGGAAAACATCATACTCCTGAGCTTTTGTAAGATAGAAGCAGGTATAGGTATCATGCCCATCCAATATACTGGTAAGCTGGAGAGTACTGATTGGACAAGAATCAGCCTGCCCCCCATGGATAGGAGCTTGTAGGTCCAGTTGCTTATTTTCCTTTCGAATTTTTGAACCAACCAGTTCCAGTCACAAACCCTGTATCCAAGAGGCTTGAGATAGTAGCCGAGGTACTTAAACCCCGTATGGATCGGCTCCATTGGATACGGAAGACTCCTGGCAATATTCCAAAGATTTGCATCATCTAGGTTATGGTGAAGAAAGCAAGATTTATCTAGGCTGATACGCATCCCAGAAGCTTTACAGAAAGTTTCCAAAAGGACATCAAATGTTGCCCATTCCTGGATCATGCCAGCACCCAGGAGGATCACATCATCCACAAAAAGCAAGTGGGTAAGGACTAGTGAGGATGTGATCCGAATACCACGAATGAGTCCATTATTCCTAGCATCAGAGATGAGTAGGCTGAGACCCTCAATGACAAGGATGAAGAGAAGGGGAGACAGCGGGCAGCCTTGTCTGATACCCCGAGAGGCTGTAAAAAACTGCGAGGGAGTCCCATTAACAAGAACAACATAATTAGCCGAGGTGAGGCAGCCCATAATCCAGTTGACCGTGAGGATAGGAACCCCGATTTGTATCAAAATAAGACAGATGTATGTCCAGTTAACCCGATCAAAATCTTTGATAAGGTCCAGCTTAAGAATAAATGCACAAATATTTTTTGTTTTAACCGTGTGGAGAATCTCCTGCACAATGCCAATAGGCTCAGTGATTTGACGACCTTTCAAGAAGTCGAATTGTTCTGGATTAATGCCCAAATCCAGAAAGGGTTTCAACCTAACTACTATAACTTTGGCAATCAATTTGTACAGAAGATTGCATAAAGAGATGGGTCGAAAATCGGCAAAGGTCCGAGGCTTGTCCAGTTTAGGGATAAGAGTAAGAAAGGTTGAGTTGAGTGAAGGAGGAACAAGACCTAAGACCCTGGTCGAGTCCACAGCAAACAATAGTTCCTGACCCATTAAATCAAAAAAGTGCAGATAGAATTCAACTGGTCATCCGTCAGGGCCAAGACTTCTATCCTTTTTAAATGAATTCAGGGCAAAGGCAATCTTCCCAAGGGATACATGACAATTGAGGTTCAAGGCATACTCATCAGAGATCATCTTGGGAAAAAGCATGACAACCCTGAGTTGATGTTCCAGGCAAGTTCCCCCATCATCTTTGAAGAGTGCAGCAAAATGTGACTGGCACAGAGCTTTGAGTGTGTTTTCATCTTCAATACAGTTACCATCATTATCAGCCAAAGACCAGATCGCATTTTGATTTCTCCTTCCCGATGCTACGGTATGGAAGAATTTGGTATTGGAGTCTCCCTGTTGGGCCCATTTCAATCTACTTTTAAGTTGCCAGGTGAGTAAGAAATGAGCTAAGACTTTCTGCTTCATGGATCTGAGCTGCTCCAGATGAGCCAACTCATCCCAGGATAAGTTGCCTTTGGATGGACCCGAGAGAAGGGAATCAATTTCTCTGTCAAGTGTTATGGTTTCAAAGTCCATACTGTCACTTTTGTTCTTTATCCAGGCCTTTGTTTCATTCTTAATGGAGCGCAGCTTAGAATTGATCATGTCAATACCAAAAGGGCTTTTATAATGGGAAGTAAGAGACCATAGCCCCTTAAACCAGTCGGTGAAATTAGGATCATTTAGCCATGAGCGATTGAATTTGAATGGGTAATTAAACGATCCTGTATCCTTACCCCATTCCAAGCATATGGGGAAGTGATCCGATAAGTCAGCATAGTGGGTCCAAACCCTATGGACACCCAATGAGGGGATCAAAGACGAGGAGATAAGAAACCGATCGAGCCTCTTACTTATGCCATGTTCCCCTACACGGCCATTTCGCCAAGTAGGTCCAGTTTGCTGTGGGGCCAAGTCCATAAGACCCACAGAGTCAAAAAGGGATAAAAAGTAGTATGACAGGGGATCAGATGATGCCTTTTTGCCCCTAATTTCAGAGGCGTACAGGGTGAGATTGAGGTCCCCTCCAAGTACAAGATTCAGTGTGCTAAGTATACCCCCACGGAGGGCCATATCCCAGAAGTGTTCCCGGTCTTTGTATGGACCATAGATATTGAGAACAGAGATAGGAGAGGTCATACCTCGGACGGAAGCTTGTACTAATAAGCCGGCACATGTATGAAAGGCCTTACATTTGAATAGAAGAGGGTTCCAGGAAGTGATAAGGCCACCAGAGAGACTGGAGGCACTGATAGCACAGTATTCCCACTTAGGAAGGATCTTAGAGATGTTGAGTAATGCAGGAGAGGAGCTCTACATCGTTTCTTGGATAAGGATCATGTCCGAAGCAAGAGACTTGAGTAGGGAGCGGAGGTTATGGTTTTTTTACTTACCTCCAAAGCCACGAATATTTAATGAGAGGAGCTTCATCAAGGAGAAACCAGATGGGGAGACGATGCTCTAAGTCCTCGGCTAGGAATGCCATGAGCCACATTTTTGATGTGAACTGAAAGAGGAATATAGGGTGGTGAGGCCGATGATAGTTCGACCTTCGAAAAATCCTTTTTCCCTTTCGATTTCTTGTGGACAGTAACATTGGCAAACCTAATAGAATTGAGGTGGAGAGTGTGGGGGGAGGTAGGGGAGGAGGCTGAAAAAATAGAGAGAGATTTCTTCAGGGAGGGATCAGAGAAGGAGGGAGTGGATGTACGGATTTGGGGAGGGGAAGGAAGGTTCAAAGTGGTTCGGGGGAGAGGGAGAGGTGGAAATTCCTCCAAAGAAGACAAGGCAGGTAAAACCTGAGAAGAAACTCACGGAGAAGGAGGGGAAGGAGGACATACACCAACTCAGGAATAAGGCTGGGCTACAGATACCAATGGGGAAGGTGTCTTTGAGTGTGGGGAAGGAGACTGTTCTCGTGCCAATACACCCTCTGGGGATAGAGAATCAAGAGGGGGAAGAGGAGGCGAGCCCGGGAGAGGGGCCATGGGAGTCATGTGAGATAAAATGGCATGATCAATAGCTTTAAGAAAGGAATCCGAAATAATTTCAGAAGCGGAGGGAGAACCATCAAATGTACCTGGATCCCGATGCACGGGCGCTGCAGAGGCAGCCGAAACCGTGTTCCTCATGTCATCACCAAAACCAATACCAGAACTGTCAAGGCGTAATTCAAGAGATACACGTCTCAGGTGGCCAACCTCATGACAGCAGCTGCAACGAAACGACACGTGGAGATAGTCGAGACGTTGAACCAGAAGATGCTCATTACAGAGAATTTCCACTTCAGCCGACAAACCAAGTGAAATGTCCATCTCCACCAGGATTCTAGCAACCCTCTTGTCAAACAGCTGATGGAAGTCTGCCTCAACATCGACGAAGCGCCCAATTGTGTTACCAATGCCTTCAAGGATGTGTCTGTTCCAGAGGGGAAAAGGCAGGTGGGGCATTAAAACCCAGAGGTGCCTCTTCAAAATTCTTTCTCGGAGAGGATCAAAATGGGGGTGCCAGCGACCGAGGATGAGAGACCCTTTCCCAACACGCCAGATCCCGTTCAGAATGCGAGTACAATGTTCCTCTTCCATGAATACAAATACAATCTAGCCATTTGCCAATAGGCTGATTGTGGGGAGGTAGTCAATGAGAGGCTTCCAGTGCTTGGTTGCCCAGTCAACCCAGGCCACTTTATCCAACCTGCAATATTCCAAGCACCCAACGAGAGCATGGGAGCAAAGTGAAGAAACTCGGTCCAAAAAAATGTCACGACCAAGCACATAGCGCAGACGTACTTTCTGGGCTCTAATGCATTTGGTGCGTATTTTATGTCGAAATTAGGTAGGAGCAGACGATTCTGCCATGGAGTGGTGACGGGAAAATTCAATCCATAAGGTAAAGAAAGCGAGGCCAAGCCCTGAGAAAAAAGAGTCGGGGTAAGTTGCCACCCAGGAAATCCCAGAAGAAGTGGGGCAGACAACCACTGGAGAGCAACAAAAGACCCAGCCTCTCAGGACAACCCACGAGGAGTACGAAGTCAAACAAAAACCCTTGGTTCTTGGAGTTTCACTTAGAAACCCTCGACTCCAGTCAGAATACAAAGAGTGCCGTGGAGAGAGGTTAAAACCCTAGTCCAATCATAAGGAGAGGTAGAGTCGAGTTCGAACCAAGAAAAAGAAAACCCAACCAAATGATGGAGTGATAAGCCCCCACTACTAGTAAGGTACAGGAGCCATGAGAGTAATATAATCGAAATTGACCCAGTAAGGGGACAAGAGAATCACCCTTGACCCCGACAGTGACAAATATAAATTCAACCGAGGGCGTGCAAGAGGGCAGGTCACATAATAGAAAACCCACGATAGAGGAGTGCCATGCAGGGGTGGCGAACCCAGAAATCCACAGAACATCTGAGAATAATCGAAAAAACTTCCCACTTTTTTTTAGACTTGGTTGGTACTAGTCCCCCAATTCAGGGGAGGGACTCCAAGTGTGACTGTCAGGGAGGGTTGTCACCCAGCAAATGCAGGCCCAAGATAAGAGCCATCTCGGAAAAAAGGGGGAAAGGGCCCGTCAACCCCAAGGCGAAAACCACACTGAATACAGCCGGTAGAAAACAGAGGTAAGACCATAACTTGAGACACTTGTTTATTTCCATGGGATGATCCAAGGCTTGTGAATCTACTTGTATAGTCTCGAACCTTTGATGACTATGAAAAATAACTTGACCTTTGACCAATCCTTCTTTGATCTTGAGAGCACGTAATTTCATTGGGAATTGGATATCGAATCATACACGATGTACTGCTTCAACCAACACAGCCAATCCTTCCAAAGCTTATGATTTCCTTTGTAAACGTGAACATTCCCTTTGCATAAAACAAATCCTTTCTAGAAGATCTTCATTTTGTTTTGTGAGTTCTTCGTTCCTCTATTGAGACACCTTTCTTATTTTAACCACTTCCTCGGCTACCTAGACCAATTGTGAATCATTTGTGTTTAGATTTTAAAGATGTTTGCTCAACATTTGGTTCGCCTACATCATCCCATCATTGGTTCTATTTAGATGTGCATTATGTATTCTGTATTGTTGAAGATCTTTATGAATACTTTCTATGTTTAATTATTATGTTGAATAACTTTCATGTGTAGTTATTTCCATGGGAATATCCATCTCTGTTGTAATGTCTTGTTTGCTGGAAGACTCAACCAATTATTGCTTTATATTTGCACATTCTCTCTTGCTTTTAAACTCTACAGGATCTAGCTCTGCTTCAACTTCTAAACCCTCGACCATAGCATTCCCTTTTACTGTGTATTTTCCTTCTAAAAGGTCTGGGAATTTCTTGAGACCTTCATCAATCTTTTCCAAAACCCTAGTTAACATTTATTCTACCTTCTTAGTTTTCTGATCTTCTTCATCTGATGAATCCTCGATGCCATCTATAATCTCTTTGTTAAGTTTGGGGTTAAGTAGAGCCTTCATATTAAATATTAGTTTATTTGTATCTCTGGTTTTAGGTATCCATTTATTAGTTGCAGGCTTCAACACATCACTATCAAACATTTCATGCTTAGAGAACAAGTGTTCATATGTACCTTGTTTCGGCTTCTTGGACGGTGATTCCTTTTCAATTTCTTCAATGAACTTTGGAATGTCGATGGCATTCTTCTCCTTCTCTATATTTTGAATGTCACCTTCAAGAGTTGAAATTTCCTTATTCTGAAAAGTCTCCAACAAATTGATTTTTGAATGTTCTTTTCCTTTATTTATTTCAACTAGTATCTATGCATTTATCTCTTCCACTATGGGCTCAAGCTCTGTATTGCATTATTCCTTGTGCTCTGGGATTATCTCAAGTACATTTTTTACATCTTGATCATTATTAAGTGATCAATTCAATGTTATCTTTGAAGTATAAGGTCTCTTTATTTTATGATCATCCATCTTACTTTTATCTTCATCAGGCGCTTTCTCAACCTTAAACTCTTCCCAAAATAGAAAATGCAACCATGGCATGTTATGATTCTTCAGCTCTTCAAGCATAAGTAGCTTTACCAATCCATGATGGAAGACACTATGTCTTGTATGTTTAGGGTGATTCTAAACCCTAGTCACCATCTTAGAAAGACTTTTGAGCAGGTAATAGGGTATACTTAGCTTCTTAATACATGCAATATGCATCAAGAATCGTAGATGATACATATAAATAGTAGCGAACCTCCCCTTGCAGGTCACATAACACTGAATAATGCCCAAAATATCACGCCATTCCTCCTACAAAAAGCTCATGTGGATGCCATTGTGTAACATCCTCTTTTACCTGTACTCCTTTCTATCTGACATACAAATGTAAAATGCACTATGTAAGAGTTCCTGACGAGGAGCTCAAGGCCAAGGCCCCCTTAGTAAACTCTATAAGTAATTTCCTAAGTTGTTTTGTATTTTATTTGTAGACTTAGGAGACTGAAGGAATTGACTCAACTAAACGATAGGGGCATGAATCCACTAGGAGTAGGAGTAAATGGCTAGAAGCCATGAGTTGATGACATATGTCATCTTAAGTGTCACGGTCACTTGAAGTAAGTAAATCGTTTACTTGTTGGCCTAAAATTTTGTGTGTCTTTCTAGGAAATGGTAATTATTCGTTGTAAGCTATTAATCAACCTCTAAGACCTATTTATTAGCATAAATATAATTACTATCAAATGAACCTAAGTAAAACTAAGTGACTATTCTAAATATCTTTAATCTCTTAGTCTCGACAAAGGATGTCCATAATATATCATTAAAACTTCTAATTAGGAGAGGATCTAAAATCCTTCCATCCTTTCTTTCTTTGATTGTAAGATAGGATAAAAATATTTTTGTAAAAGTTAACCTTGTAAGTTATAAATACATTAAATATTTGTTTTTGTATATAATATAATACATTAAATGTTTGGGAAATTAACGTAGTAAAGATTGTTGTTAGTAATTATTTATCTAATTAAAAAATGAAAGGGAATGGTTGTGTGTGTGTGAGAGAGAGAGAGTTGTAATATATATATATATACATACCCACTCAATCTTAATTATCCATAAAAAAAAGGAGAGTAACTTAGGTAGTCACAATATATATCTATATATATTACATTGTATTAAGAAAAATGAAATAAAATATTTTAAACCAAATTGTGAAGTTGTTATGGTTTTACCCATGGCTTAGGATCTACCATGCAATCCCTCATTGAGGGAAAGGGAGCAGTGGTAATTACGGGAAGAGAAAGATAGCCCAGAAAATACTCCTTCCTTGTTGAAGGGTGGGCAAATTAATGATCAGTTTTTGTTAGGGGATTTCCCTCTTATGGGGAAGGGAAGATGAAAGGGAGGGATAGCCTCTCCTTTCATAGCCCTTGGTTTGTTTAGTAAAATATACTTTCACTACTATTGTGGAGGAGATAAAAACAACAGGGCCAAAACAATTCAAGGATTATTAGTTTGTTTGGATAATGGGGAAATTGTGCATTGACAGAGGAGAGAAGCTTCACATTTTCATGGGATTTGGTTTGGAGAGACTGTAGATCAATTAAAGAATTTTCTCAAGAGAATCGTTGGAATTGGAAGTGCATTTAGTGTTACCATAAAAGAGTAATTAAGGTGGTTGTGATCTCTCTCGAAAGAGGTGCAGCCTTTCCATTCCTCTATGCATAATATTTTGTTGATTATGCGAATAGAAGAGAGTGGTAGACAATGATGCAACCCTGGTTCAAGTTCTTCAGTAAAGAGAATCCACAGATCTTGATAACCCTGTACCTTCTTTTGTTTTACGTTTATGTTACTTTAAAGGGGGATCTTTCTACTATCATGGTTGAATAAGAGAGAAGGGGAGCGAGCTCCTTCTGGAAATGTCTTTGTTTGATTGATGCGTGATGAGGACAGATCTCTCTTGAGAGAGAGACCAACTCCTTTTCTTTTGACTGTGTGTGGACAGTAGCTCTGCTAAGTGAGGGACTGATTTCCCTTATGTTAGTCTTGTTGGATTCCAATAAAGGCACAACCTCTATGTTTGTTTTTCTTTTGTAGTATACGGTGACTACCTTGTGGAACATTAAGGGCATAGGGCCATTCTTTGTCATTGTGATTGTGTCTTTCTCCTTATAAAATTTATGTCACTTATTTTATTAAAAAACAATGTTTAAGTTTTTGTGAAGTTTTATATTCATTTTGTGTGTATGAAAATTTTCATGGGAAAAATAATAGATGTTTCCTCATATTCATGGATGGTATCTCTAATAAATTTGTTGTTGTATACTAGTGAGTTTCACCTATGGGATTCAAACCAAATATCTGCTAACATAAAACTCGTCAAATGACTAATAATATCGTCAATGACCAACTGAGCTAACCCTTATATTTTTATTTTTATGTTACATGTAACTAAGCACCCCACTATCTTATATAACAAGCTTTATTAGATCTATCTTGTTTTGTCAAGTGCTTACCCCTCTCTAGTCCCTAACCCTTATATTTTTCATGGCTTATGAAGAGCCTCAACCAACAATTGGCTCATGGAAAATGAACATGTTACAAGTAGGATTTGAATTTGTGTAGAGAGGAAAACAAATCTTCCTCTAAACTACTTGATCAAGAGTCAATTGATAACTAACCCCATGTGTGTATGTGCGTGCACGCACGCCCATAATGTTGTGTTATGGTGGTAATGTTTAGCAGTTTTTATATTGCTTTGTATACTTGTCCATATCCTTGTGATCAATGTTGGTTAGAATAATGTAATTTGGTTGACTACAATTGCAACCAAAATTGTCGAACAATGAAAACCTTATTGAAGCTAAGCCCAACAAAATTTTGTGGTGTATTTTTTAAAATCCTCCACTTCCCTTTATAATTATACCTTGTAATTGTTTTGAGACTAATGCTTAGTGCTTCAAGTTGTGCTACTAATCTTGATTAGGCAAATTTGAATTTATTATATTTTTTCAAATATTCATAAGGGAAGGCTCTATAGCATGGCTTGATGATCCTCTAGAGCCCATCAACTAAGAGAAGAAATTGCACACTAGCTTGCATCATGTTAAGATTCCACACTAAACTATCATTCGTTATTATTGGGGATGACCCACCTAATCTATTGGCACTATATTTAAGCACATGATTTTCCTCATAGTTCCTCCAGATCGCTCTTTTGGACTGTACTGGCCATACTCATGCTCATTTGAACATTAAAAGGAAAAATGAACAATTTCATAAGTAATGACTAATTGGGTCCTTGTGAAGGCTTCATTGACCAATACTCCACCTTAGATAGATAGTACTCCCTCCCTTTGTTAAAAATATATGTTTAGACAATGTTGCTTTATTGGCAATGACTCCACCATGAAGACGAACAATTGTTATAACAATAGATTGTATGGTTATTTATATAGTAAACACAACTTGTTTTATAGTTGGTTTTCTTTATAAATTTTGCAAGATTATGAATGGATTGTTGAAATTGCAATTTGGAATAGTTCCAATGTGAACGGGGTTCTAGAAATCCATTGATAGTGTATGAATTTGTGAATTTACAAATTTTCATTATTAAAATCACAATTTTTCATTGCTAGATTTTGTTAAGTTACCTACGAAAGAGGAATGTTTACTACCCGAATTAATTGCTCTCCCATTTGGTTGGGCATGCCTATAACAAATATCCTCAAAGTTAGTCTCCATGTTCTTCATTTATTCTCCCATTGTTTGTGATTCCCATGATAGATCCCTCTTCTAGAGGTAAGAGGTAAATTAGTAATTTCAAATGAACAACTCAAATTTTTTTTTAATGAAACTATGGTTTATTATTATTTATTAACTTTTTTTCAAATTCCAATCCTCAAAATCATCTTTAAAATAGTTAAAATTCATTTATACAAAGTTTTATATCAAAATTCTTATCCAATAAACTAAGAAAAAATGTCAAACTTGTCCTTTTGAAATCCTTCAATGATCAATTTTCCCATCTTCAGCGTTCTTGGTGTCATTGCTATTGGATGCTAGCATGGTAGCTGGTGCGTGCTACATCCTTTGGTTACTATGTAAGTTGTCTTGGCGTTGAAAGGCCGCCTTAGCAATCCAGGAGGGCCCATCAGTTAGAGCCAATCGTCCAATCGTCCAACAAATTGATTTAAACGTAATATATATAGTCTTCCAAACGTGGATGTTAAGCATAACTCTCACCATTTAAGAAGGATATATCTCACCATTTAAGAAGGATATATATATATATATATTCTCTTAGAAATCGAGGATGTTAAGCGTAACTTTCACCATTTAAGAAAGCTTAGAAAGAACGCTATTTGTATTCCAATTTTACTTGAACATCGTATACATTTCATCAACTTTTCATTTTATATAAACGTTTCATATATATATATGGGGATAGTTAATCATATATAGGTAGAATAATAAAAATGAAATATGGTTTATCCTCTAAGTGCAGGAACGGGGTAAAACTTTGATTGTACGTCGCGGAATATATATTTGCATTTGGTCATAAACATACTTGTTATAAAGATCTATAACACCTTAAGGTTGTTCTCTATAGGTTTTTGTTGAGAAACCTCCACGTGTCCAAGGACTCTGTGCAATTATTGTGATGAATAGGTACTGAAATGAAAGTACTGAGCTGGTAGTGCTAGTGTCTCTGTTTGACCAGAGAGCTCAAGCTGGTAGTGCTAGCATCTCTGTTTGACGGAACAACGCTCCTATTGTGACCTCTTTTGGATGTAATGCTAAGCTCATTCTTTCCAATGAGATACACCAACTAACTCACCAGCAAAACTGAAAGAACGATTCTTGATGAAGTTTATTTCCTTGAAGCATAGCCCAATGTTTCAGGCTATAAACATCAATGCAGTTAATATGGAATGCATGGCTGCATTTGGGAAGAATCCTGAGAGACTCATTCTCCTGAGTAGACAAACTGCACACTCCATTGAAACTCAACCAGACAAATTGCACACTCCATTCTATCTATGAGCTTCTCTGCTTTGGTATAGGGTAGATGCAATCATGTCATGTATCTCAAATTATGATGTATATGGTAGATGCAATCATGTTAGAAAAACAGGATCACGAAGCAATAACAACTAAACAATTAAACAAGATGCTAATATTAAACACATTACAAGAGAGACACGGATATAACGTGGTTCACCCAAGATGGGCTACGCCCACATAGAAATTGCCAGTCCTTTATTATTATACCATCCACCAAAATGAAGGGATACAACCTACAGCAACCCCGATGCACTTCCTCTTCACTCTCTCACAGTCTCTCTCACACAATCATAGAGATTGTTTTACAATGCTACAATACAATACACAATCATATTACAATGCTTTCCTTTTATAGGGAAATTGCCACGGGAAAATACTATTGGTCACCCAATACCATGGGCTCGCAAACTGTTCGCCAACAAACATCTCTAAAATTTCTTTCGAGGGCATTGCCCGTGAACCCTCGCACACCCCAGCTGGGATGAGTGTACAGTAAACTGGGGTACAAACACAACTAAACAATAACATCTTTGAATCAAGAAGACCGAGCTCTCCAACCAACAATCTCCCACTTGGACATTAATCACAAAAACTCCACCGCTGTTGCACTTCCTGGACTATGATCTAAACCTTGGACATGTCAAATTTCTCTTCTTCACCTTCATGCTTGAAGGCCAACTGAAATCGAACAGGAACTCAGTTTATCTCTAGTTACTACCTTTGTCAACATGTGTTGTAGGATTCTGGCTAGTATGTATCTTTTACAACTTTAACAGTTCATGTTCTAGAACATATCTTATGAAATGGTACTTGAGTTGTATATGTTTAGTCTTCGAATGAAAGGCTGAGTTCTTTGCAAGATGAATGGCACCTTGGTTGTCACTGTACAACCTGTTATTCTCCCACTTCTTACACAATTCCTCCCTGAACCTCTGCAACCAAATCATCTCTTTACTAGCCTCTGTAGCAGCAACATACTCACTTTCATTGTTGAAACTGCAACAACGTTTTGCAATTTTGAAATCCAACATACTGTTGTTCCACCCACAGTAAATACATACCATGTGGTGCTCATCTTGTTGTCTTTATCACCTGCCATAAATGCATCAACATATCCTTGTATAACAGTGTATAAACCTCTAAAACATAATGTATGAGAAGTGGTTCTTCTCAAATACCTGAGAATCCATTGTACTATTTTCCAATGCTCTTTACTTGGATTGTTCATATACCTGCTCACAACTCCCACTGCATGTGCAATATCTGGTCTTGTGCACACCATGGCATACATCAAGCTTCCAACTATTGATGAATATGGAACCTTAGACATGTATTCTATCTCTTCATGTGTCTTGGGACACATCTCCTTACTTAGTTTGAAATGGTTGGCCAAAGGTGTACTAACTAGTTTTGCATTCTGCATTCTAAACCTCTCTAACACATTTTCTATGTACTCACCTTGAGACAATGTTAATTTGTGATTTTTCATGTCTCTTATTATTCTCATACCAAGGATTTGCTTTGCAACACCCAAATCCTTCATCACAAATGATTTAGCTAGTTTCTGTTTGAGCACATTCATATCCTACATGATAGACCCCACAACAAGCATGCCATCCACATACAATAATAAGATAATATAAATTCCATTATCTAGCCTCTTGAAATAAACGCAATGGTCAGAATGGCATCTACTATAACCATGCTCTGTCATAAACTTATCAAATTTTAAATACCGTTGCCTTAGAGCTTGCTTCAAGCCATACAAGCTCTTCTTCAACCTGCAAACCAAATTCTCCTTCCCTTTGAACTCATACCCCTATGGCTGCTGCATATAAATCTCTTCCTACAAATCCCCATGGAGAAAGGTTGATTTTACATCTAACTGTTCAATATGCAAATCTTTTACCGCCACTAAACTTAAAATAGTCCTATTTGAAGTCATTTTAACAACAGGAGAAAATATTTCATCAAAGTCTATACCTTTGTTTAGTGCAAACCCCTTTACAACAAGTATATCCTTGTACCACTTCTTGCCTCCATCTTCTTCCTTCGACCTGTAAACCCATTTATTCTACAATGCCCTTTTTCCTGTAGGCAACTCAACCAAATCCCAAGTCTGGTTTCTTACCAATGAGTCCATCTCCTCGTCCATTCCTTGCTCCCACTTCTTTCTGGTTTCTACCTGCATTGCCTCTTCATAACATTTTGG
Source organism: Pseudotsuga menziesii (assembly GCA_001517045.1). Classification (NCBI taxonomy): domain Eukaryota; kingdom Viridiplantae; phylum Streptophyta; class Pinopsida; order Pinales; family Pinaceae; genus Pseudotsuga; species Pseudotsuga menziesii. The sequence continues at coordinate 107,400 of LPNX010842476.1, read as the reverse complement.
TTCACCATAATCAGTCATCAATAAATAATACAATGAAGGAGAGAATGGTTCAGTGGTCTACTTAACCTAGTATATAGTGTTACATTTGCAGGAGTTTGAGGTACCTGTTGTTGCTCTTGATTTTCAGGTGCCTTTCCAATTTCATTTTCTTTGATTTCATCAAGCACTGTGTACGTTGTATTTTCCTTTTCCTCGTTCTTTCCCTGCAGCTAATCTTTGTACATAACATTTTCATTGAATACTATATCTCTACTCCTAATTATTTTGTGATTTTCATAATCCCATAAGCGATAGCCAAAATCATCAACCTTGTATCCAATAAAGGTATATTTATTGGATTTAGCCTCAAGTTTTGTTCTATTTTCTTTATCAATATGGACAAATGCTTCACAACCAAAAGTTCTCATAAATGAGTAGTTTACCTTTTTGTTTGTCCATGCCTCCTCTGAATCCCACCATCCAAAGCGCTTGAAGGCCCTCTATTTATTAAATAAAGAGCAATATCTACAACGTCGGCCCAAAACTGTAAGGGCAACCCTGCATGCAATCACATACACCTTGCACGCTCCATGATCGTTTTGTTCATCCTTTATAACACACCATTTTCTTGTGGTGTTCCAGGGACTATCTTCTCTTCGTGAATACCATTGTATGAACAATAACTATCGAACTCTTTACTGCAGTATTCACCTCCATTCTCAGATCTAAGGCATTTCAACTTTTTTCTTGTCTCATTCTCAACCAAAGATTTTCACTTCTTAAAACTAGCAAACGCATAAGATATATGTCTAATGCGATAAACCCAAGTTTTTCTAGTTGCACCATTAATAAAAGTAACATAATAACAAGAGCCACCAAGATATTATACCTGAGCAGGTCCCCATACATCTGTATGCACAAGCTCTAACTTTTCACTCTTATTTTGTTTCCCAACCCTGAGAAATCTAACTCTCTTCTAGTGTTCCTGGGATTGTATTCTCTCTATGGATCCTATGGTATGAATAGTAACTATCAAACTCCTTGCTGCAATATTCACCTCCATTATCATATCTGAGACATTTCAACATTTTCTCTGTCTCATTCTCAACCAAAGCTTTCCACTTCTTAAAAGTAGAAAACACATCATATTTTTGTCTAATGCAATAAACCCAAGTTTTTGTAGTTGTGTCATAAAAAAAGTAACATAATAACGAGAGACATCAAGATATTTTGGTGTTTTTGACACAAGAAAATTGATTTTTAGGGTAAATGTTCTCGTTGTGACTATATAGTTCTCGTCAGGTTGTATAATGTGTTTAGATTAATGGTGGTTGTAGGCATCCTAGTAAGACTATACTCGAGAGAGAATTTGGATGAGAATATGGTTTTACATAAAGGGTGACACTCTTTTACCCAATGCATAGATTACATTGGTATTCCATTCAAATGCAATAAATGCCATAAATGTCATAAATATAGGCATCTAGTCACAAAGTATCATCTACCTTTCATCAGAAAGGTTTGGGAGAAGAAAGCACCAATATCTTTGTCTATCGAGGAAATTACAGGAGGTAAGGTAGGGATTTATGAATCAAGTGTGGAAGTTGCAAAAGGTAAAGTTGAAAAGAGAAGCAAAATGCTGGAAAGAAGTTATTGAAAATCCCATGGCAGAGGATGTGGTGGTCAAATGTTGAGGGGCAAGTAGTTGAAAAGAAATGATTCTTCGATCAATTTACAAAATACTCCCATCCAAAAACAACTAGTGGAGGGCCAATAACTCATAGGCATCCCAATTCAAGATACAATATTAAGGCCACTATGCAAGCTTCATTGGTCTATGGAGGTATGTTTTTATCAAACTTGGTCCAATTAAATTTTACACCTTCTCCAACTAAGGGACTTGTATATGGACCTTGGTTAAATCTAGTTTATGGCTCGTCTTGTCGTTAGTGAGTGGGAAATTTATGTGGGAATATTTCCAAGGTGTATCCCCTTCTCCAATCCCCTATGATTTTTCTCCAATCCTCAAGGGAAAGTGGGAGAGTTTGTTTTCTATGGAAAATGCATGTGGGACTTATGATGTAGATATTTCCTTTGAATTGGAGGAGAGACCATTGAGATACAATCTTAGGTCTCGCAAGGAGTCATTTAATAGTTTAAATGCAGATACTTTAGGGGGGTTTGGATGAAATGAGTGGAAGGGTGCTAAATTGTCAGGTACAGGAAAAAAATAACATGTTCATCTAGCTCGAGTTAGTGTTGCATCCAAGGTTGTGAATGGTAGACCATTATCCATTGAAAAGATTCTTAGAGCACTGAATACCCCATGGATAGTTGAACCATGATCTGGATTTCCCTTAATGATCAATGTTTTTTCAACGACCTCTAAAGACTAACCTTGAATATACTTGTGGATATTCACAAACCTAACCTAATGCTTTTGTAAGAAACAATGAGTGAGGGAGGAAAAATTATGGAGGATCTATCCAAGATATTTGGGTGTTGGAATTTTACAACTATAGATGAAAATACTAGGCCTAGAGGAATATTGTTTTGGTTGTAAAACCATGTCCTTTATGCTTCTAAAATTGGTCTATTGAATTAGGGAAAGTTCTAGAGCTTTAATCTCGAAATATGGGAAGATATCTCTTTGTTCTAAGCATTTATAGATCCTTCTTCCGAGAAGAATGAAATTGAAAATATTCTTTAAGAACTATTTTAGTCCATAGTCATATCACCCAGTAAATCCCTTACACCTAACATTTGATCATGGTATTAAAGAAAGAATGAAATTGGTTTATGTGCCTTGAATTCTGTGCTCGTAATAAGACGACCATTAAACATAAATTTCCTATCCCAAATATTGGTGATCTCTTGGATTAGTTTCATGGTGCCAAAAGTTGCATTAAAATGGATCTTCATTCAGGATACCGTTGGACACAAAAGAAGGAAGTAGATATTCATAATACAATATTTTGCATGCATGAAGTCCATTATGAGACTTTAGTGATGCCCTTTAGGATTTGAAACACTCCATCCATCTTTCAAAGACTCGTGAATAATATTTTTTTGCCCTTCTTGTACAATTTTGTGCTTGTATTTTTTGAAGATATCTCTATGTATAGAAAATTCTAGGAAGATTGTGTGGTGCATGTTGATAAACCCCTCTAACTCCTCTGAAACCACCAATTTATTCTTAAGCATTCTAGATGTGCTTTTGATTCCTCAGAGGTCAAATACTTGGGTAACAGTTTTAGTCGGGATAGGGATGCGTTGATCAGAAGAAAATTGAGGTGACGTAGGATTGGTCATGCCCCAAGTCTCTCGAAATATTGTGTGGCTTCTTGGGACTTATGATCTACTATAGGAATTTTTTCAAGGATTATGGGAGATTTCCAGTAGCATTAACTACCCTTCTTAAAGAGAATGCATTTGTTTGGAATGAGGTTGTTGAGTAGGATTTTTCGTCCTTAAAAGAAGCCATGTGCACTATGTTTGTTCTAGCAGTGCTTGATTTCACCGTGATTTCAGTAAGACCTTTTCCTTGGAGTATGATGCCTCGGGACAAGGTATAGGTGTCATGTTCATGCAAGAAGGGTGCCCCTTAACATTCAATAGTAAACAATTTTGTGATAGAAATTTAGGTAAGTTTTCCTATGAGAGAGAGATCAATCCCATCCTTCTTGTCGTAGATACTTGGTGGTTATATCTCATTGGGAGGGGTTTCTAGGTGAAGATGGATCATAATAGCTAAATGTATTTTCTACAACAAAGGTTGTCATCATGAGAGCAACACAAGTTGGTCACTAAAATGCTTGGGTATGATTATGAGATAAATATGCTTGGGTATTATAATGAAATCATATATAAGAAATGAAAAGAGAATTTGGTGGAGACTTTGTCTCAAAAATAGGAGGAGGAAGTTTCTCATTTCCTTATCCTTACTTGTGGCCAATTGGATCACTAAATCTCGCCAAGAATGGATGGTCTGTGACTCTATGGTTCAACACATCCAAAGGATTCAAGATGATCACAATCTACCTAAGTGATACACTAGGAAGAAATCTACCTTGTAGTTTAAATGGTGCATTTTTTGTCATTATTTTGCTAAAGAAGATCAAGTTTTTCTTCAGATTCAACCCTATAAATAGACCTCTCAAAAAGACAGAGGATATTGGAAGCTTGCACCAAAGTTCTATGGACCCTATCAAATTACTCAATTGTAACACCCCGGTTTTGACCCCAATTGCATTAAATTGTAAATGATGTAAATAGAATTATTAAATCATGGTGTGGAGCTCAAGGCAAAGGCCCCGCCATGGATTTAGCGCTTTATGTTTCGGCAATTAAAATCGATGCCGATGGTATTTGTGCTAGCCGATGGCACAATAATTTTGGACATCATGTAAATATACAATTAATAAAAACACCCACAACTATCTATGTTAATGCAACATTAAAGAGATGGGGGCATGGTTTCACAAGGAATAGGGAGGAAAAATATTCAAACCCATGAGCCAATAGTGTTGAGGCAAATGTCAAAGGGAAAACCCATAAAGTTGTCAACTAACCATTTTGTCTTTTGTGCCCAGTCATTTATTTCTTCCATAAATTGGTTGAGGTAGTTAATGCCTTGGGATGGGATGAGTATGGCAGTCAATTTTGAATTGGCGAAGCCACCCTTTTTGGAAATTGTGTTTTTGACTTATGGGGCAAGTAAATGCTTAGAAATGCATGCCCAATCCACTATTCACCCATACGTTTTTCTCTCTCACGCAACGGGAGATACCTGTGCATTTCCCTTCACATTTTTTATAGTTTCTTCCATTTTCTCCAGGGCTGGGAAGTTGTTTTTGTAATGCTCAGTGGTTGGGCCCTCTCCTTCATGTTTTTCCTGCATTTCCTTCATTTCCATGGCTAGGAAAACCCATTTTTGTATTGCTAAGTGGATGTGCAGTAGAGAACCATGATTTTGGGGGTTTTAAGAGGTCGTTTTTCCTTTCCTCGTGCAGTGGGATCTCCTGGGCGTTTTTCCCTCACGACTTCTGCATTTTTTTCCTAATTTCTCCAATCTGGGAAACCCACTTTTGCATTATTCACTGAATGGGCAGAGGAGAACCACGATTTGGGGGTTTGTAAAGGTCGTATTTGCTCCCGTAATGCCCATAGGCATTTTTTGAATTCAGATTCACGATTTGGGTGTGAATGGAGGTCATTTTTGCTCTTGCAATGTCCGAGAGTGTTTCCTAAAATCGGATTTGCTATCCTAGGGTGTTTTCCCCTTTCTCCATTTTTCATTTTTGGTTCCTAGGAACGTTTTGTTCATACCCAACATTTGTATGTTGTTGTTATGTAAATCCTTGTTTTGGTTTGAACTGGTTAGGAGTGGAAGAGACCCAAAATTGGCTTGATAAACCTAGTGAAGAGAGGAACCTCACAGACAGATCAAGAGGGGCTGGTTATCTTTCTATACACACCTTGAAGAGCACTGGAAGGGAAGGTATGGCCTAAGGGACTGTGTGGCAATGAAGGGAATACTTCCTTGTGTTGGGTGTGTAGATATTGTGGAGGCCAAGCCAGATCTTGTGTAGGTGTCCATAGCTCAGTGGTTGAGCTTAGTATCTTAGCAGTTCTACCTTTCCACTGCCTTAACAACCTAATAAACTCATCTGTAGAGTGGCTTGGTTGACTTTGATGTGTATTTGGCTATGTGTGAGCCTATTGTTCCCTAGTTCTTTGTTGAAATCATGCTTAGCTCTGGGGTGGCAGTGGTGCTGAGAGATTGATGAGCACACTGGCCTATGGTTGGGTGGAACATTGCAGCAACATAGCTAGTTGCGAGGAAGCTTCTTCTCAAGATAAGTATTCTCTGTGTATTTAATTCTCACAACTGTATTTGTTTATGAATTAATATGAACATGTTGAATGTGTTGAAATGTATTTTTCTTCTGTTGTATTTTAATGAATTATATATCTGCATATGTATTTTTTTTCAATGCATTTTATTATTATGTTCATGGGGCTAGATTGCCCGGTTTGATAGACAACACTAGTTTGTAGTCACGTCCTCTCCATTGACGATATGAGGGGAGGGGACGTGACATCAATTCATTGAACAAGTTGCATACAAATTATCTCTTTTCGCCCACTACAAGCTCCATCCAGTCTTTCATGTGGCATGTTTGAAGAAGGTTGTGGGGTCCACTTTCTAATTTTATCATAATTTTCCCATACCACGGGGCATCAACTACATCGGTGCATGGTATGAGAAAATTACGATCAAATGGAAAGACATGTAGCCCAAAAATGTTACCTAGTAATGAAGGATGGCATCACAATAATTTTCACGTCACCAACCATGACGACAACATTGCTTTCTAATCAAGAGGGAATTCTAGGGTCAAACCTTAACCTCCCTACTTTGGGGTACTTAGGAGTTAGTCAATTAATGTATGAGACCACCTTCTAAGGAAAATTAGATAATTAGTGGTATTTACTTAATGTAAAATGATCATATTTATTAAATACAACCCACTAAGTAGTTGGTACTCATTAATGATGGGACCACAAGTAGTTAGGGTTGAATTCTTAAGAAACTATTTATAGAGCTAGAATGTTATGTAATGTTTCATGAATTGTTGTTATTGTATTTGAAGCTCTGCTCATAGGAGGTTTCCCCCTCAAAAAGGCCCACGAAAATTGTTGACTCTTATGGACATCTGTAATATAAGGTTATATTACGCAATTTTAATCTTGTTTGAACTTGTATTTACTTTTGTGCATTTAATTTTTCTAAATGTTGTTCATGTCTTTCTATTTCTGTTGGTTAAGTACATTAAATTTTATAAAATACAAATGCGAATCATTTTATTAAATAATGAGATAAACAAAATAACATAGGCAACCACATTGTTACCAAAGCTATGGATGCAAATCATATGTTTTAAACCAATACAAATTATTAGGTCATATCAACTACATAATTTAACCAACTCCATGACCAACAAGTTTTGAATTAAATCTCCAAGGCTTCTTTTGTAGGTGCATATTAAATTAGTATCCTTCTCTAGCCATAGAGAATTGGGTTAGACATGTTGCTTAAGATTGTGGCTTGATTATTTGTATTTCTTGCATTAAAGTCTCCTTGAAAAAAGAATACTTCATCCATTTGTTAGATAGAATGTATCATACTCTAAGCCATTCAAAGAATTATTATTATTATTATTACACTAAAATATAAAGCATTGAGTTTATGGGTGCAAAATAACATGTAGCTAAGAAATTATTTTTATTACTAATGTATTTAACATTTATAACCAAATGTATTGGTTGAAAGGATCTTTTTTGTGAATACCTACATAGCGTGTGAGGGGATTCTTTATGTGTCAATTTATTCCTCCAATCCCTCCACATGAATATATTTTATTCCATGTATACCACATAGTAAACCCATCCATTTTAGGGACGCGAGATTCATCCTATTCCCAAGTTTCCAAGAGTAAAATCATGTAAATTTATTTATAAAACCTAGAACACAACTTAGGAACACTCCTTCATAGAAATCCTCAACAATGCCACATGAGTTTCACGAGTTTTCCAAATTCCTATTTTTCAATAGTTTTTATTATTGTCTTTAACAATTGCATCCTATTTCTAATTATTGCAAATTTCCCTTCTTTCCTAGCTTCATTTACCTTTTGAAATTCCTTCCTAAGTTTAGCTTGATATATTGGGATGAGATACTCATTTATAAATATATCTAACCCTTTTAGACTAGATGTTTTGCTTAGTATCCCATATTTGTTATCAATAGGATTTATCTTAACGTGTAGTAACCTATATTTTTGTTCTATTATTTTCTTGGACTATTTGCTTCTATGAGACATTTTATTTATGTTTGTAACCTTTTTTGTATATTTTCCTTGACTAGATCCAAAGTGTCCTCCTCTTATTTATCTTTTAAGCAAAAAATGACGAGGTTTAAGACTTACGATCTAATTATATTCATCTATTCATCTCCTCGTATAATATTTGATATCTAGTGTACCTTCAAAACCATTTAAGGACAAATTATTATTTGTATTGACTTCCACATTTTCATCTTGATAATTATCTAGGATTTCTTCAAACATTGACTACCTCCCCACGGTTCTATAGTGTTATTTCCTTGTATTAATTTTCATTTCTTGTAGTATATACTCCATTTCCTTCATCCTAATATCCAAAGTCGATATATTGTCCACTTGCTTCTGAATGTTATCGTCAAATAATGATAATTTCATATCCATCGTAATTTTTATGTCTATAATAAGTTTAGCCTCTCTCTCTTTACATTTATATAATGATTCTAATGATACTCTCAAAGAGATCCTAAAGTCATTTTATTATATATTCATAATTTACCTTAAAACTTGGGAAGCTTTGGTTTATTTGATGAATTAATCATTGTGGATAAAGGAAAAAAGAAAAAAGAAGCATGACTAGGTGAAAGGAACATGTGCACTTGNGAGGGAGGGAGGGAGAGGGAGAGGGAGAGAGAGGGGGGGTAGCACTACTACAAAAAATACCTTTAGCGGTGGTTGCTATCTGCCTCCAAAAGTGGGAATTAGAGGCGGTTCTTAGCATTAGAGGCAGTTTGTAAGAACCCCCCCAACAAAAAAAACAATGACTTTAAAAGTATACCCTTTCACAGGCAGTTTTTGATGAGATATAAACCGCCTCCAAAAATCCTTTTCAGGCGGGTTCCAAACTGCCCCTGAAAAGTGACTTTTGGAGGTGGCTCAAAACAGCCCCTTAAAGTCACTTTTTGGAGGTGGTTTGGAACCCCCGCACACACACAAAAAAGGGACTTTTGTAGGTGGTTCAAATCTCTTCAAAAATTGCCTCTAAAAGGCTAGACTTTTCAAGTCATTAATATTGTAGGGGTTTCTTAAAAACTTCCTCTAATGCTAAGAACCGCCCCCAAAAGTTGCATTTAGGGGTGATTTAAAACCACATTCGTAGAAACATATGAGGGTGTTTGAGAACTAACCTTGTAGCATATTTTGAGAATGGTTAGAAAAACCCCTCGTAGAAGCTTATGAGGGTGATTTAGAACCCCCCTCATAGCAACCTATGAGGGTAGTTTAGAACCCCCCTTGTACAACTTATGAGGATGGTTTAGAAACCTCGTTGTAGGAATTTATGAGGGTGGTTTAGAATCCCCCCTCCCCACTTTAGGAAATAATGAGGGCGGTGTAGAACCCCCCTTACAGAAACCTGTGAGGGTGGCTTAGAACCCCCCCTTATAGACACTATGGGGAAGGTTTTGAACCCCCCTCTTAGAAACCTATATGGGAGGTCTAAAATCCTATGAATAGTTTAGAACCCCCATCATATCAGCATAGAAGGGCAATTTAGAACTCCCCTTGTAGCAACATACAAGGGTGATTATAAACCTTAATTTCATTGGCACACTCTCATGGAAATCATAAATAATTGCTTTTCACTTAGGGTTTGAAGGGTTGCCTCAGTTCTTATGCTTTGCATAAGTTTTTTTTTATTTTCAAGAACGCATTTCAAAGTTTAAAATAGCGTTTCCCATTTGCAAGTCTAATTTCATCGCCATTTTCTCACTTTTGCATCCCTCTAAGTAACAACAACCCTTAAAACCAATGTAACTAAACTAAGCTAGACTGATTTTTCTATGATAGAAACCTATAGTGGTCTAGGTTCTAGGGCCTTGGATAGATTTGGAGAGTAAATTCTAGAATGTCATGGAAACTAAAAATAGAATCACTAGTGAGGGTGTAAAATCTAGTAGTAGCAACGAGACTTGTTAGGAAAGCATGCCTTACATGTGTGTCAAGCATGAGATCAAGTTGAGTAAGTGATTCAAATTATCCCTTCATTGTTTGCTTAGTGGGCTATACATGTACGAGAGCTTTATGTGAAGTGGTAAGTCCTCGAGGTGACACCATGTCTCTCTAAAGTTTCAGGTCTAGGAATCAATCCTACGTTACTTGTCCATAAACCAAAATTTGACTCGCAATTGTTCTACTTTACTATCAATCATGAAGTCATGACCTTAGTGGCCTTTCTTTTGTTTTTTTCCTAGGTTCCTACAAGCTTGGGAAATTATTGTGGCACCTAAGATAGATGGTTAACATCCACCTATACCACCTTGGAGGTTGTCCAGCTTCTTGAGGGTACTTTCACCTTAGGTGATTGTTTCATGAGGGTTACCATAACTGTCTCTCACAATTTCATTGTTTAGACTTGGGCCCTTATCATCCCATGTTGACCTTCAGAAGGATCATTTTCAATTCTCTACTAATTGGACTCAAGACTTAACCACCTTAGTTTAAGTTATGGGAGAGCGAGTTTGCTTGGATGAATCTTAGAGATTCTTGTATAGGCATGTGTTGATTGTAATTTTTTGACCTCATAATAGACCTTTTTTCATCATTATGAATTGGAGTTATGGCTAAAGTTTTTTAGGTTACCAATCAAGATATACCTATGTAAGGGGGTCCATGATCCTTTCCTTTATTTGGAAACGTTAGTGCCCACTTTGTCACACCCCTATAGTGTAATCTACATTGTCACGTCCCCGCCCCTCTACCAGAGGAGAGGACATGACTATTGCTGCTATATAATCCAGGAAACTAGCCCCATGAACGTAAACATAAAATTACATTGAAGCAAAAGATGCAATTATGCATTGTCTAACATCATTAATCAACATCTCTCCCGGTTGCTGGGTCCCCCTTCTTTGTTTGGGAGGAGAAACTGAGACGGTTGAAGAAAGATCTAAAGACATGGGCTAAGTCGATCCCCTCACCCAACTATAAAAAATTCCAAGCTGCCCTTGTGTTGGAGACCCACCAGGCCGGCATGGAGGACAGAATGGTGGACAAATCTGATATTCAAACAAAGATTAAGCTCCAATCAGATCTTCACGCAGCATGAAGGCAAGAATCTGAGTGGTGGAGGCAAAAATCATGCTGCAAATGGCTGAAAGATGGAGACAGGAACACCGACTACTTCCACAAGTAGGCCGAGGCTAGGAAAATTTTCAATTGTGTGCTTGAGATCCGGGCTCACGACAGGGTAATCAATAACTTTGAGGACATCAAATCTTAAGCGACTAAGCATTTTAGAGATTTATTCACTACCCAGCCTGTCACTGAAGACGTCGATCTCCTGAATCTTGTCCCTAGCACTATAAAAAATAAAGATAACGATACACTGAAGCAGATGATCACGTTGGAAGAAATCAAGAAGGTCGTCGATGGTATGGAGGACGATAGAGCTCCGGGCGCCGATGGATACAATGCCAATTTCATAAAAATTTGCTGGGACATTATTAAAAATGACTTATTCAAAATGGTCAGTAAATCCCAAAGATGCAGCAAACTAGGAGGCAACACGAATTCTGCCTTCCTGGCTCTCATCCCCAAAGAGAAGGGAGCTAAAACATTCGACAGGTTTCAGCCTATATCCTTGTGCAACATAGGATACAAAATCATCACTAAGATAATGGCTAGCAAATTAAAATATATCCTGCCTTGCCTTATTCCGGAGAACCAAGGTGGTTTCATAAAAGGTAGGAAGATTTGGGATAATATCTCTTAGTTCAAGAGGCTATACATTCTAGTTTGAAGAATGGAGACAAAGGAATGGTGTTGAAACTCGACCTAGCAAACGCTTTCGATAGAGTCAGCCACCCATTTCTCTTTCAGGTAATGAGGAGATTCGGATTCGCTCCAGAATTTATCTCTTGGGTCAAGGCGTGTATCAGCAAGCCATGGATATCCCTGCTAGTCAACGGTAGATTTGCCCCCTTCTTTCAAGCTTCAAGAGGTCTGAGGCAAGGTTGTCCGCTGTCCCCTCTGCTTTACGCCATCCAGGCTTCAGTTCTAAGCTTTCAACTAGAATTTTCCAGGCAAGATCAGGAGCTCTCAGGCATCAGGATGGCTAGAGGCACAAAAGATATCAATCATGCACAATTCGTGGATGATACTATCTTGCTTGGAGGATCCAACCAGATAATAGCTCGTTGTTTCAAGAATGAAATGAATCGTTACTGTCATCCCTCCGAAAGCAAAATCAACTTAAGGAAGAGTCAGATCTATGGATGGAACATAAATCCTAGGGAAATGCTAGATATTACCCAGATTCTTAAGATGGATGGCATTGTTACCTGGGAGTCTTTCAATTATCTAGGAGTATCTATCTTCAAATCTAAACCTAAGAGCTCTGCCTAGAATCCTATCATGGAAAAAATCAAAAGGAAAATCACGGGATGGGGGAAGATCTGGCTCAATCTGGCTAGGAAGGTAGTGCTAATTAAAGCTATTATGAACAGCTATCTACTTTATCAACGCTCCCTGCTTCTTGCTCTAGTCAAAATAATAAACCAGATTGAAGGTCTGGTGAGAACCTTTCTCTGGCAGGGTGAGAATAATGGGGGGGCAAAAAATTTGCTATGGTCAACTGGAAAACCATCAAATTGCCTTGGTCGGAGGGTGGACTTCAAATCAGAGACTTAAAAACTCAAAACTTGGCTATGGGAGCCAAGCTGTTATGGAATTTGCTTGAGCCCAAACCTTCCTGGATCAGTCGTGTGCTTAAATGTAAGTATTTCCCTGGACCAAGGATCAGATGCCTCGACGAGGATCATGAGATTAAGAATGGATCTTCAATTTATAATATCTGTAAAAAGACGTTGCCACACTTAAGAGATGAGTTGTATTGGATTCCAGGCAACGGGAAATCGGTCAGCCTGTGGCAGGACGCGATCCTTGGACAGTCTCCTCCTCAAATCCCACTATTGCAAAATTGGATGGCAGCGATGGGTCTTAACACTATCTGGGATATTTCTGAATGGGAAGTCGATGAGCCAAATCGATGGGCAGGCTAGGTATTACCAGAGTGCCCTACAGAGTTAAAAACTGAAAATAATTTGCTGCTATCTCATTTGGTTGGACTAGCTCCGATAGATAAGTCCAGGAAAGACAAACGTGGTTGGGGAAGGCAGTTTGGCAATTATTCAGCGGCTGAGGGATATCAACGTTTCTCTGCCAACTATAATGTGTAGAACAATCCAAAAATCTAGAATTATTTATGGAATTGTAGCACATTACCGAAGATTGAGATGTTCTCCTGGTCGTTGATGCATGAGAGAGTGCTCACAGGTGAGAATTTGGAGAAAAGGGGGTTCGCTGGTCCATTTCGTTGTCCTCTTTGTGTTGAAGCTTCAGAAAATATCAGCCATCTCTTTTTAAAGTGTCCTTATGCTATCTCTGTCTGGATGGATGTGTTGAAGCATTGGGGAGATGGAATACATTTACCGGACAATATCCAGGCCTGCTTTCTCAAATGGGACAATCTTTATGAGGGAGAGCTGAAGAAAAAAAATGGAGTGAGAGCATGTTGGATGAAACTTCCAAAATTAATATGCTCGTGCATTTGGAATGAAAGAAATCATAGAATCTTTCAAGATAATTTTCAGCCAGCGTGGAGGATTGATGTAAAAGTTAATGCTTTGCTTGGGGAGGTTGTCAGTATTTCAAAGGTCCCTAACAACAAAGAAACTTTGACTGATAATGAGAAAAACTGGATGCAAAGTCTAAATATCATGGTTGTAAATACTATGGCCGCTAAAAAATTGGATGAATGGGATATTAGGATGGACAAGTCCCAGTTTGAGAACTGGCTAAGAGAAAGGAAGATTTTCAAACTATTTTTCGATGGGGCCTCCAAAGGGAACCCTGGAAGAGCAGGAGGAGGAGGAGTCATTATTGAACCGGGTGGGAAAATCGAGATAGAATACTACTGGAATATTGGTTATAATTCCAATAATATGGCTGAGGCTTATGGGCTCTGGCAAGGACTCAAGCAGCTACAGAAGAAAGGAGTGGACGAGGTAATGGTTTTCGGTGATTCCAGGCTAATTATTCAGGCGTTGAATGGGGGAAGAAGGGGCAAGAATGAACGAACAACAAGACTGATTAATAGGATTAGATCCGAGGCCAAAATGTTCAAGAAGGTCAATTTCTTTCATATTCTTAGGGAGCTAAATGTTTTGGCAAATCTTGCAGCCAATAAATCTATAGTGATAGGTCTCAATGAACTTATTGTTAACTCAGTCGTAAGCATTGAAATACCTCCTTAGCTCCTTGGTAGGTTCATCGCTTGGAGGAAGTAGCGAAAAGGTAGATTGTTGAAATGAGCTTCATTTTAGCGATTTCCTTGCTGAGTCCTTTAATATAACATAACTGTTCCTGTTAAAAAAAAACATCATTAATCAACATTATAGCAGAAACAAACATACATTCAACATAAGGATCATGTTCATCATAATTCATATAAACAATATAATTGCATGGTTACTTACATAAGAATACTTATCTTCGAATGAAGCTTCCCACAACCAGCTATGTCGTTGCAACGTTCCACCCAACCGTAGGCTAGTGTGCTCATCGATCTCTCAGCATCACTGCCACCCCCGAGTTGGGCATGATTCCCCAAGGAAAAGGAAACTAAGCAAGCTCACACATAGCCAAAGATGTGTCAAGACTCATTCAAGACAAAGCTATGTTTGGGTTTATCAGACTGCCAAGGGGATGGAAAGGCTTATTTTCTAAACTAGTGAGCTCAACCATAGAGCTATGGACACCTGCACAAGATCTGGCTTGGCTTTCCCAACACATACACACCCAACACAAGGAATCATCCCCTTCTCTGTTGTTTAGTCCCTCAGGATATGCATTCCCTTTAAGTGCTATTCAGGATGTGCAGTAAGGAATAATCAGCCCTCAAGATCCCTTAGTGAGGTTCCTCAAGCACTAGATTTATCAAGCAGTTTACATCTTCCACTCCTAACCGGATTTAGACCAAATCAAAGAGCATAACAACTCAAACCAAGGAAAGGGTGCACATACAGTAAAATACCAATTGTTGGTCCTTAGAAAAATGTTGGGAAACCCAAAAATGAATTTACAGAAGGAGAAAAACACGGAGAGAATTATGATCTCAACAATCATTTAATGACACCATAGAGCCAATATCAACCTCTGCAAAAACCCAAATCGTATTTCTGATTTCTAAAGGCGACTATGGCAATACGGGATCCAAAACGACTGCTATAAACCCCAAAACGTGAATCTAGCTTCTTGGCCACTCAACAAGGTAAAAACAGTTCCCAGCCATTGGAGAATCCATGAAAACATAAATCTTCCTTTCCCACTTACTAAACAATACCAAAACGAATTTTTGGGCATGAAAAAATGAGGAAAATGACTCCAAACGTGAAGGATGAACACACATGAAGCTTCAGCTGCATGAAGGAAGCCTACGTGAAGGAGAATGGTGAGAAAAAATGGAAAACATGGGTGTATGGCCAAATGGGCATGCATTTTTGGGTGTTTTCTTGCCCCAAAAAGTCCAAAACGTTTTTCCCCAAAAATGGGCTTGCCCCAGATTCGAATTTCTTGCCCATACTCTTCCCATCCCCATGCAATAACTACATCAACCAATTTCTGGCAGAATTAAATGATTGGGTGAATGAGACAAGAAAGGTAGTTAACAGTTTGATGGGTTCTCCCATTGACATTTGGCTTTTCCCTATTGGCCCCAAATGTTAAATATTCCCCCCCTCCTTATCCCTAGGAAATCATGCCCCCATCTCATTATTTTTTGCATAGACATAACTGGTTGTGGGTATTTTAATTAAAATGCATATTTACATGATGCCAAAATTATAATGTGCCAGATAGCATGAAATACCATCGACCACGATTTTAATCGCCAGAACATAAAACATTAAATCGATGGTGGGGCTTTTGCCTTTAGCTCCACACCATGATTAATTACAATATATACATTATATATATTTAATACAAATGGGGTCAAAACCGGGGTGTTACATGCATGTACCCAAGTTGTTAGTACACATAGCATATTATTATACAACAGAAAAATAATCATGAACAAAAGAATAGCTCCATCAACAAATATTATTTAGATTCCATTCCATTTTTTATCTGTGCTTTTGTTTTACTCAAATGCGGTAACTTCTTTCTAACCATGGCTTTCATTGTTCCTCTAAACTTGAATTTCATTAAAGGTCAAAAGAACAAATTGGCTAAAACCCTAAAAGAACCAAACATTTCTATCAAAAACAAACATTGCCCTTCAAACTAATTGCTTGATCCACATTGGAAATTGCAAAGTTCAAAGGATAAACTTGCAGTAACATTAACAGAGAGAATTATACTAGACAAATTAATTCCTCTAGAGTTTGAGATATTTCCTGGAAATAACACACACAGTCATCTAATAAAGTGAAAATCTAGTGCTATAAGAGTCATATGTGCCTCTGAGAATAATGAAACAAAATTATCCCTAAGATCATGCGTGAGCATATCACAACTAGTAAGAAAGCAAGTCCATTGATCATCTTAGGGAGTTGTTCATATTTTAAGATTTGTTATCTAAGGTTTGTAAATTTTTCCATCAATATGAGTTAAGTAGTCTAAGAATAATAACGATTTAATGATTGCCTCGAGAGTAGTGAGGTGCTTACAACCCAGTATGGGGGAGATGTGTAACATTACATGTAACGAACTAATGTTATGTACAAAAAATAAAGTAGCGAGGTGCTTACAACCCAGTATGGGGGAGA
Source organism: Pseudotsuga menziesii (assembly GCA_001517045.1). Lineage (NCBI taxonomy): Eukaryota > Viridiplantae > Streptophyta > Pinopsida > Pinales > Pinaceae > Pseudotsuga > Pseudotsuga menziesii. Next base: position 90,752 of record LPNX010842476.1, on the reverse strand, counting down.
TGTGCAACGTTACATGTAACGAACTAATGTTATGTACAAAAAATAAAAAGTAATAAAATTTTTTATGTCGACTCATAAGATAATAAAAAAAATGAATAAACAATAATTAAATAAATCCATATCTACTCATAAAATAAATAAAAATGTAAAACCAAATAAAATGTAATTTAAAAAACAACACCTCAAGAAATTGGATGCCTCTCGATACTTGATAGATCCACGTTTAAGATGGATCTATATGACTCAACTAAGAAAATAATACTAAACTTAGATTGTATCCATCAAGATAAATTACATATTACGATGAGCATATGTTAATCTTAGAAGAGGTTGAGAAATGCAAATAAAATATAAAAAAATAGCCATACATTTTGAGTTCACCCACAACTATCCTTAAATATATTGTCTAAATTTATAAACAAGAAACCTCGAGGTTCTAAAATGACCAACAAACTAATGGTCTTATCATTGTACAAGTTTTGGCTCCAAGATGAGTCATTGATAACTATATTCAAGAATGGTAGACACAGCCTTTATACATGATATTTAAGCACATAGTCTCACAATCAAAAGAGTTTCCAACTGACTAAACCAATATCCTTTATATTTAGTAATGCGGGTACAACCGTCGTGTACAGAGTCACCTATTCTATTAGAACCTTAGTGGGGTATGTAACAACATGGTTAGAATTTTTCCTTGGGATATAAGGATCTACAACTCATTAAATCCTTGGGTTAGAATTTTTTAAAGTTTTTCAATATTTTATATTAAATCTATATTAAATAAAAATTTAAAACTATTTTTTTTATTAAATCCTTGGGTTAGAATTTTTTAATGTTTTTCAATATTCTATATTAAATAAAATCAACTTTTTAATGTTTTTCAATAAAATAAATAAAATTAAATTAATGTTTTTCAATTTTTTAATGTTTTTATTGGTAAGTACTAATGAATTGTAATCGGTCAACTTCCTTTGACTCATTATTGATTTTAATGTTTCTTGGATTTGGTTTGAATGTTTTATATAAAATTAGTGTTAAATATAAATTTTGTTTGACTCGTTATTAATTTTAATGTTTTTTTAATTTGTTTTAAATGTTTTATATAAAATTAGTATTAAATATAATTTTTTTAAAATAAAAAATTCTTATTTTTATTGGTAAAGTATTAATGAATTCACAAATTTTATCTTGTATTATATTATATCTATAAAAATAAAATAAATTATAATTACATGTAGTTTTGGAAATTATATACATTTATTTATTTAGTACAAAGTACAAATTGTTTGTCATTTGCTCTAATTGTGTTTGCTATACAGATTTCATTAAGTGTATGTTTGTTTTAGGTCATTACGATATTTGTGTGATTGATGTAAGACACAAGTTTTGAGTCTGGAAATGAAGAGGCTTTTTCAAACCTACAAAGAAGATCATGGGATTTTAGTTGGGAATGGCATGCCGATGGCTTAAGATGAGAGTGGTAATTATGCAACAATTACTGATGGGTTGAATGACCCAAGCCCACTTTGGGTAATTATGGATTCAAAATTGACCGATTCAACTAGATAACTAAGTTGTTCGCTAAAACCATAATGCCCTCAAAATTTACATTATGGCTAATTTAAATTTGAAAAAAACTTGTATATGAATATGCTCTTGACTTTTCACGATGGTGAGTTTTTGAAATTTGGCTCCAAGAACCTTCAATTTTCTTGATCATCGTTGCTTCCTCTGGTTTGTTGGATCGATTGTCGGAGGTCTCTACCTCTCAATCAGGGAGGGCATTTTCTTTGGTTTTCTTTTTTTGCAGGAAGATTGGACGGGAAGTCTCTTGGTGGAGGGTGTGGCTTGAGCTATGTCTTTTCCTTCGTGAGGGGAGAACTGAATACCTTTGCTCAGGAGGTGCATTCTGGTTAAAGTTTCTGCTCCTGATCCATAGCTTCCTGTCTTGTTTTTTCCCTGAAAAGGAGATCTGCGTGAGGCACAAGAAGATCTGGTAGAACACCTTAAATTTTGCTTGATCTCTAGGTGTAGTTTGTGGCTGCAAATCGACTTGGCAGTGTTGAAGTCATGACGGATGGAGGGGGCTCCTCCCATTCCTCTGATCTCAATTCCTTCATGAGATTAATTGCTTTAGGCAGCAAGAGGAAACTCAACCAGAACCAGCAGTCCTTTGTGAAGAAGCTAGAGAACATCCCTACGGTGGATCTTCCTACGGATCAACCATGCCGAATGTCACATCCCGGTCTTGACCCCGTTACATTAGATGTATATGATGTATATATTGTAATGATCGTGGTGTGGAGCTAAAGGCCAAGGCCCCACCATTGATTAGTTATGCTATGTTTGGGATTTAAATCGTCACCGATTGAATATCGGGGCGTGCGGCACATATTAAGTTTCCGCATCATGTAAATATGCATCTATAATTAATTAAAATGAACACAACCAGCTACGGCCGCGGCAACTAAATCGAATGGGGCATGATCTTCCAAGGGTAAGGATGTGGGGAAATTGTCCAACTTTAGCCAATAAGGGAAAATACCCATGTGACTTCTTCTTGTTTTTACCCAACCACTTTCATTGAAGAAAGACTGCTGGTGGTTGAGGCAGTTATTGCATGGAAGGGGAAGAGTATGGGCAACCAATTTCGAATTGGGCAGAGACCATTTTTGGAAAAACGTGTTCTGACTTCCTGGGCAAGGAAAAGGCCCAAAATCGTATGCCATTCTGCTATGCATTCACGTTTTTCAGTTTTCTCACGTTTTGGGAGCAGCTGGAGTTTTTCCTGTGTGATTCCTTCCACGTTTTTGGTTGCTGGCTTCATTTTTCCCATGGATTGGAGGTCGTTTTTGTAATGCCAGGGCCTGGGTTGTCTTCCTAACGTTTTTTGGAACTTCTGGTGCATTTTC